>JAANDH010000840.1:3077-116260 GCA_011799765.1 Nymphaea thermarum | reverse complement strand
GGACCATTCCAAAGCTGCTGTTCCAAGTTGAGCTTATTTGATATATACGCTCCAACTTGAGGGGGAGTGTTAAGATATGTTTATATTCAGCTTTAGGCGTAAGAGGGCACTTCTGTAATATTTTTATCTTTTATGGTTCTCTTGTACGTTCACCCTCTCCTCTAGTCTATATAAAGAGGAGTTAGGGCTAATTTCAAGTTAATCAAGTTTTCTCTCTTCGACTTTATCAGTATACAACAGTCCTTTTCCTGGGTCATTCTTGAGATACCCCAACACTCTTTCTGCACTCTTCCAGTGACAATCAGTGGGAGCATGCATAAATTGACTTAGTACATTCACCGCGTATGTGATATCAGGGCGAGTTAGAGTAAGATAGATAAGCTTACCAACTAGCCTCTGATATCGACCTTTTCCTTCCTCATCCAGAGTAGTGCCCGTCTTGATACTTATCTTGGTACCCGATTCCATTGGAGTAAGATAGGGCCTACATCCAAGTTTACCTGTCTCCTTTAGCAAGTCAAGAGTGTACTTCCTTTGACTCATTACAAGCCCGGTCTCTGATCGTGCAATCTCTATCCCCAGAAAGTATCTTAGCTTACCCAAATCCTTGAGGTCAAACTCTTTAGCTAATCTTTCCTTCATTTTCCTGTTTTCTTCTTCGTCGTCCCCTGTGACAATCATATCATCAACATAGACAAGGAGGAGACTCACCAAATCATTTCTCTGCTTTATGAAAAGAGTGTGATCGCCATTTCCTTGCTTGTACCCAGTAGACTTCATAACAATCCTTAGTCTTTCAAACCATGCCCTAGGCGACTGCTTCAGGCCATACAAAGCTTTCTTGAGGTGACAACACTTTCCTTCTTGGGTATACCCGGGAGGCATGCTCATATAGACTTCTTCCTCCAGATGGCCGTTCAAGAAGGCATTTTTAACATCAAGCTGGTCCATGCGCCACTTCTTGTGCACTGCAAGAGCAATAATGACCCTCACCGTCTTCAACTTTGCAACTGGAGCAAAGGTCTCAAGGTAGTCCATCCCATACTTCTGACTAAATCATTTCGCAACCAGACGAGCTTTATACCGATCTACCGTGCCATCAGGTTTGTACTTCACATTGTATACCCACTTAGAGCCAACTAAGTGTGTCCCTTTAGGAATATCAACAACTTCCCACATGTTATTCTTTGCTAAAACACCCATCTCCTCTGTCATAGCCTGTAACCACTTGGGATCATCCTTAGCAACATCTACTGACCTGGGAATCACAGCTTTGGATAAAGATGTGATAAAGCACTTGTAATTTGTACTAAGCTTAGCATAAGATCTCTGAATAGGGTGAGAAGTACATGACTTGGTGCCTTTGCGTAAAGCAATAGGAAGCTCTTCATTCAAAGGACTTGGATCATCCGGGGAGATCACAGAACTGGGATTGGTTCTATCAGCACCATCAACATCTTCCACTGCAGCTTTCTCTTTTCTGACATATACCTGGCCAAACAAGTGATCACGAGCAGCCGTGGGCTGAGCATCCACCGTGCCTCCTTCCATATGACTGCCCTTATCATTACCAACCGTGACCGTGTCAACCACACTGGAGCTAACCTTGTAGTCCAAGAATCCCATAAACTGAATCAGCTGATTTGAAGAATACTCTTCCCCTTTGTTCCCAAAACACTCCCTCTGAAGAGGATTCACCGGAAAATAAGCCTCATGTTCGTGAAAAGTGACATCCCTGGAAACATACACTTTAGAAGTAGTAGGATCCACACATTTGTACCCCTTCTGAGTAGCAGAGTACCCCAAGAAAACAACTTTGATTGACCGAGGATCAAGTTTCTTGAGGTTAGGGCTATGATTATGCACAAAACAACTGCACCCAAACACACGAGGAGTAAGAGGACACAGATTCTGAGTGGGCCACAGGGTAGAGTAAGGGGACTGACCATCCAACACACGAGTAGGCATGCGGTTAATGAGATGGGCACTAGTGAGAAGTGCATCACCCCAATACCGTTTAGGGACATGACGTTGAAACATAATGGCCCGGGTAACATTCAAAAGATGGCAATTTTTCCGTTCAGCCACTCCATTCTGAGGAGGCGTATAACTACAAGATGTTTCATGAACAATACCCTTGCCTCTCAAGAAGTCATCAAGGGATTGGGAGACATATTCTCTAGCATTATCCGTGCGGAAGGCTTGAACAGACATTTGGAATTGAGTCTCAACAAAGGCAACAAAGTTTTTGACAACGGCTGGAACCTCACTACGTTCTCTCAACAAGTACACGAACGTACATCTAGAGTAGTCATCAATAAGCGTCAGAAAATAGTGACAACCACCACACGTGGGTACTCCCGAAGGACCCCAGACATCAGAGTGAACTAAGGCAAACAGACGAGAGGCTTTATTCAATGAAATAGAGTACGAAGCCCTGACATGTTTAGCCAATTGACACACTTCACATGCGAAGGAGTCAATGGAAACAGAAACAAACAAATGAGGAAACAACTTTTTTATTTTAACTGAAAGGAGAGATGTCCAAGACGCTCGTGCCAGCGCATAATAGTAGATCGATCTTCCACACCAGACATGTGACCACTCGTGCCTGAAATCAAGGCAGAGGCAACTTGAACGGGCAGCCGGTAGAGCCCATCAATAACTGAACCAATCCCAATCTTCTTCCCCGTCACCAAGTCCTGCAGAGAACAATGATCAGTAGAAAAAATCAGATTACAGTTTAGTTCTTTAGTAATACTGCTGACATAAAGTAAGTTCACAGGAATATTAGGAACATGCAGGGCATTGTGAAGGCGGTATTTGTTCAACAAGGACAAGCTCCCTTTTCCAGCCACAGAGATAGAAGACCCGTCTGCCATAGACACACGTTGCTTGCCAGAGGAAAGTTGATATTCTTGAAACAGTTTAGAATCCCCTGTCATGTGGTGAGTGGCTCCACTATCAACAATCCAATCACCAAGAGAGGGATTACCTTGATCACTAGAGGCAACGAGGGCTTGGGCTAGCTGAGCCCCCTCAGACGTGGACGCCTCCTCAGGGGTAGTAGATAGACGACTAATATATGCCTGGAGTTCCTTGAGTTGATCAGGAGACAGCTTGGACTTGGTACCACTGGAAGGGTTGCTCTGACTAGAATCAGACACAGAAGAGCTACGCTTGCCAGAGGGGGGGTGACCTCTGACCAGTCTCTTTTCGGGATGAATATCCCAACAGAAATCCACCGAATGCCCCAACTTGTTGCAATGAGTACAGCGCCGGGCAGGACGCTGCCCAGTCCCTGAGGCACGACTCACAAAGGCAGAAGGGCCATGGCCGGTGTCAAGGTGCATCACCTGGCGACGTTGTTCCTCTGACTCAACACGAGCATAGACTTCCTCTATCCCCGAAATTTCATCACCATTGAGAATCTGACTACGAATGGGCTCAAACTCATCCCGCAGGCCTCCAAGAAAGAGAAACGTACGGTCCATCCATTCCTTCTCCCAGTAGAGGGAATGATCTGAACCACATTTTCACTCATCGTTCACATGATAGTCGAGCTCTTCCCATTTGGTTTTAAGGGCAGCAACAGACAGGTCACCCTGTTTCAGAGAGTAAATACTGCGCTTAATCTGATAAGTGCGCAGATGCCTTTTCTTGCGGCCATACATCTTGGCAAGCACAGTCCACATATCAAAAGAGGTCGGCTTTCGCAGAATGAGGGGCTGGATATCAGAGGATACAGAGCTGATTATCCACACCTTCACCTGGCTGTCTTCTAAAGCCCACGTCGCCCATTGAGGATCAGATTTGCTGGGCGCCGGTTTGTCACCAGTGATGTAAGAAAGACGCCCACGGCTAGTAATGCCAATCTCGAGAGCGGCAGACCAAGAAAGATAATTGTCCTTGGTCAAACGGATGGACGTGACCTGAATCGGCACGTTCTCAGTCTTGGAAGTGCTGCCTGCGTCAAGGACGACATCGTTTTTAGGTCCCATCTCCTCGGCCATCACAAACAAGCACTCAGCAACAGGAGGAACAAGGACGAAGAGGCGACGACAGCGGAAAAGGGGCAGCGGCTCAGGACAAGAGGCGACAGCGGCGAGAAAGTGGTAGCGGCGAAGGACGACAGGCGACGGCGCAGAACCAGCAGCCACCCACGGTGGCAGAAACACAGAACGGCAAGAAAACTAACAGCGGCGCCGAAAAACAGAACCTGACGGCGGCGCAGCCAGATCCAGCGGCGGAACGCGGGACGGCGGCGGCTGAGCGGGGCGACGACGCAGGTGGCGGCGGTGGCAAGGTCTTAGACAAAACAGAAGAAGACGCCGTAACTTCAACGGCGTCGGGCGATGACTGCGTCCACGTCGAGCGTATTCTCCAAGTTCGATGACTCTGATACCATGTAGAAACACGCAAACCACGAAGATGGAGAAGAAGAAGAACACACGATGTACGTGGAAAAACCTCAGGAAGAGGAAAAAACCACGGGAAGCTCTACCTAGGTGCACTACCGCAACCCTAGGAGAGAGAAAATTGTATTTCACTTAATTCAACACTTACACATAAGTGACAATATAAAGAGGGAGAGAGGAGAAGCCGTCTAGGGTACCGAGCCAGCCTCGGTACCCGCGCCCCATAGGACCGGGTCCAGATATGGACCCGGTACCCATTACAAAGTATTCTAACAGGGAGAGGAGCATCTAGCGTGGGTCAAATAAAAGCAATGGCTAGACCATGTCATTGATTAGCTTGAGTGATCTCCAGGAATAGCTTAATTGTCAGTTGTTGCTTACCAGATTCTAGAGCTACAAATTTGAATAAATAGCTCTTTTTTGACCCTGAGGATGGAAAAAGTATTTAAATTTAAGTTAGCATGGGAAGATAATCCTTCAATGACTTTTTTAAAGATTTGAGGAGATATTCAAATGGCAATTCTAATGGTCAAGTTCATTATTGAGATTTGTCTTTTTTTTTTGTAGAACTGAAAAGTACATCTAGAAGCATCATAAACTGCTGGTAAAACAATTGATAATTAATTCTTATTTTGCTTTGTCTTTTAAGAAAGGGATGTCACCATTTAAAGTGGATGTAGCTCCATTTCTTGAAGGCTTTTATGACAAATTATTATAACCTATGCAGACAAAAGCACCAGACAGTGCTCAGGAAGTGGACCTTCAAAAAGACCTACACGGCTAGATTGGCTGGCAAAAAAGAATTGACAAAAAATGAGCTACATAGTATTGGCATCAAATTAATCATGTGAAACACAATACTTTAATGTTGAAAGTCAAACTTAAAACATGCATGATATTAGACATCAAACACGATGAAAATGTTAATTGAGGGAGTTCAAATCTGCTAGATGGTTGTTGTAGCCAGATGACTAAAAAATAAAAATCTATTACTAAATAGCAGTCATCATAGGAGCATTAGTTCCAGTCTATAGTGCAGTAGAGTTTGGACCTAATAAATATACGTTCCATTATTATAAACATTTTTTTTAGAAGTATCCCACTTAGAATATGGGAAAAGAAGCATGAAAAATTGAGATTTGAATGACTTATCAAACAAAAATAACATGTTTCCTTTTCACATAATTTTTACATTTTTAAAAGTTCTTTTAATATATTTTAATTTTTGGGGTTTCTTTTGACATTTAATAACTGTTTTGAATTTGTCAATATTTTCATAAAAGAATCAGTGGAAACTTAAAATTTCATCAGTTTTTCGACTGCATAAGTAGGAGGGTTGGCTAATTGAGGAATGGCTGGTGGAATGGAAGCCCATGCGCCTGTGGAAGCTACACAGGATAATGCAGGTAAAAATATCCAGAGGTTTGCTCATTAGCCATTTTACACCTTGTGGATAAGGTGTTGTCGTAAGGGGAGGGAATTGATGATATAACCTTTTTGACCTTTTAAAAAATTTTAGTCTTTATTTGTAGATGAGTGCTTAAGCATTACTAGGCATAGTGAAGAACTTCAACTTTCTAGTCCTGGGGCTTGTTTGGAGACATGACCCACTCTATGAACATTTGTACATAGAACTCTTTTTACCCCAGTTAGGGCATCCTGAATGTCTTTTAAGTGAAACAAAGCTGGAAGGCCTTTTCCTTGAATGAGTGTGAAACCTTTTCTTTAACGCTCTTTTTCATCTCTGGGAGCAACTGACACCTTTTCCTTGGAGGTAATTCATTGATGCCTAGACAGTTCTTAGGAGACTAGGTGGCCCACGTTGCCCATTATGTACAGTGCCTTGGCCTTTTTGCAGCCACAAAGACTACAATGAATAACCTATTCGTAGGTAAAGTTGATGCATGAATAAACTGTGAATTATAGGTGCCAGAGGATGACCAGGTTAGTCAGGTTCTCTTTAGTGCATGTAGGTTATAAGGGTTGTTAAGTCATGCAGGATTCTGATGTTGCTATTATTCTTCTCTAAAGGCAATCTATGTTCAAGCAGCCCTTTCCCCAGTGGATAGGAATTTACATGTCGCTATTATGATACACGGGTGCACCATTTTGGGTGCCAAACTGGCATCAACACGATGCAAGAGTAGCTTTCTAGCATGGTGATGCTTGAGTGTGCAGTCCTCATTTGTGTCTGTTGACGGATCTTGGTGTATGGGTCCGGGTCTGGACCCGATCCAGTATGACCTAGTTAGGGCATACTTATAGCTTTGTAACCCTAATCTTTAGTGAAATGAAATTATCAGGAGAGAGAGTGTCTGGCTGCTAGTGGGCACCGACTTCTCCTCATTCGTGGTTTTTTCTCCCTCGTGTTGAGGGTTTTCCACGTTACATCGTGTTGTTCGTGTTTCTACATGGTATCAGAGCCGTGAAGTTCTGGCACTGTTCATCCGCACGCTCGTATTGTTCATACTTCACACCCGACACTGTTCATCACTTACTGCCGGCACTGTTCATCGCTCGACGAACGTGCCTGCAGCCATTGTTCGACGTCTTCCCGACCATCGCCTGACCACCGTGCCTGCTGCCAGACCTCCTTTCAGCCTCGTCCATCGTCGCCGCCTCCACCCAGCACCTCCGCCAGACGCCTCAGCTTCCGCCAGCGCCGCCAGACGCTTCCGCCGGGCGCTTCTGTTCTGCTCCGGCGGTGCCTCTGCCTCAGTCTCCGTCGCTTCTGGCTTCGTCGACCGGTGTCTCAGCCTCAGCCCCGACGCTTCTATCTCAGCCGCCCGACGCTTCTGGCTCAGTCGCCCGTCGCCGTATCTGCCTCTCATCACCGTGTTTGCCTTTTTCTTTGCCGCCCGACGGTCAACCTTCGCCCGACGGTTTGTTCTTCCCTGACTGCTGCCGCCAGACTCTGTTCTGTTCCGGCGATCTGCTCCGGCGACCTGTTCCGGCGACCTGCTCCGGCGACCTGCTCCGACGACCTGATTCCGGCGACCTGTCTGTTTTTGCTCCCTGTTTTTATTTCTGCTCTCTCCGTCGCACTGGTTGGTCTCTATGGCAGCCTCTTCCTCATCGACTGTCAATCAAACTGAAATCGGCGGCATTAGAACTGAGAATGTTCCTATGCAAGTCATAAATTTTCGTCTCACAAAGGAGAACTATTTTTCGTGGTCGCCCGCTATGACGATGGGGATTGCGGCTCGTGATCGAATGACCTATATTGATGGGAGCAACCCTGAACCAGCAAGAACAAGTGGTGCGTGGCGCACTTGGTTCCTTGAGGATAACCAAGTGAAAACTTGGATTGTCAATTCTGTTTCCCCCGAGATTCAGCCCCTGATCCTTCGGAAGAAGACTGCACGGGACATGTGGGTGGTCCTAGAGCAAATGTATGGCCAGAAGAAAACGGACATTCGCACGTATCAAGTAATGAAGACTGTTTATAACCTCCGTCAAGGGAGCTCTTCTGTCGCAGAATACTATGGGGCTTTGAAAGCCAAGTGGGAAGAACTTGATTATCATTCTGATCTCCCGTGGCACTGTCCGCAAGATCAGGCGCTTCATGTTGCCCAAGAATGGAAAAACAGAGTGTTTTTTTTTTTGGCTGGATTAAATGATGAGTTTGAAGGGGTTAGGAGTCAGATTCTGAATTCTGGAGAGGTGTCCAGTATTGAAGATGTATACTCGTGTGTTGAAGTAGAAGAACAGAGAAGGCTTGTGACAAATGAAGGCAAGAGGGATTTTGTGCCCTCTCATGCGCGGTCAGCTCTTGTGAGTCGTGGGTCCGGAAACTTGACTAGATCCCTTCGTCGATGCACACACTGCAAGAAGACGGGTCATACCGTGGACTATTGTTGGGATCTCCATCCAGACAAAAAGGGTACCAGAGGTCGGCCTTCTAGTGGGAAGATGTCTATGACTGATGAGCCCAAACCCAGTGGTGAAAAGCTTTCTATTTCGGCTGATCAGCTTCGTGAGCTAAGGGCATACTTGGGCAAACTTGATATCAATCATATCGAGCCATCAGAGGAAACTAAGGCTAATCAAGCTCTTGTTGTTATTGGCGATAAAGGTAACTCTTCTGTGGGGGAATGGATTGTCGATAGTGGTGCTACTCATCACATGACAGGTAATCCAAAATTGTTTCATGAGTATAAGTTGTCATCGAGAAGAGAACGTGTTTCTCTTGCAGACGGTTCCTCTACCTGTGTGGCAGGCGAAGGGACTCTGTCCTTGTTGGACAAATTCCATGTGCAGGGTGCTTTACATGTTCCTCAGTTTCCTTTGAATCTCTTGTCTGTCAGTAGACTTACTAAAGAATTGAATTGTGAACTTATTTTCTCTGCCGATCGCTGTGTTTTGCAGGACTTGGTGACAGGGAAGAGGATTGGGATTGGTTTGGCTTCTGATGGCTTATATCGTCTTCCCTTACGTGTGGCTACTGCCTTGATGACAGCGATCCGCAAGACAGATAAGAGAAGAGAAGATTGTCTTCAGTCCTTTATGTACTGGCATGAACGTTTTGGGCATTTGCCTTTTAGGTTTTTGAAAGAGTTGTTTCCAGACTTGTGTTCCTCTTTGGATTTGTCTTCCATTTCCTGTGACGTGTGTCAACTTGCCAAACATGTGAGGGCTTCGTACCCTCTTTCTACTAGTTGTGTTAATGAAGTTTTTTCATTGATTCATTCAGATGTGTGGGGGCCTTCGGGAATCCATACCCGTCAAGGTTTTCAGTATTTTATTACCTTCATTGATGACTTCTCTCGTGCTACTTTTGTGTACTTGTTAAAAGACCGCAGTGAGGTCCCTCATATTATTGAAACTTTTATTCTGCTTGTGCAAACCCAATATGGTGCAAATATTAAAACTTTTCGGTCCGATAATGCCCGTGAATACATGTGTCAGTCAGTTGAAGAGTTTCTTAGGCAAAGGGGGATTGTTCATGAAACTTCTTGCAGTTATACCCCTCCTCAAAATGGGGTGGCTGAAAGGAAAAATCGTCAGCTTCTGAATGTCACTAGGGCTCTTTTGTTTCAGAGAAATCTTCCCAAACATTATTGGGGTGATGCCGTTCTTACTAGTGCATATCTCATTAACCGCATGCCTAGTAGTGTTCTGAATGGTAGGACTCCCCACTAGCTACTTCCTGGTAGTCGTCCACCATTTCTCCTCCCTCCTCGTGTATTTGGGTGTGTATGCTTTATCCATGATCACAGTCCAACTGTCAAGAAACTTGATCCCAGGTCTATTAAAGGTGTTTTTGTTGGCTACTCCCCTACTCAAAAAGGATACAAATGTGTTGATCCCCTTACTGGCCGAATTTATGTTACGAGGGATGTTACCTTTTTGGAACATGCCTCTTACTTTGCTAAGAATCCTCTTCAGGGGGAGCAGTTTGTGGGCAGAGAAGAGTATTCTCAGAGACAGGCACTCCAATTTACGGATTTTTTGGACTACAGGAAAGTTGCATCTCCTACGACTGTTGGTGTGCCTGAGAATGAAGAAGGGTGTAACACTAGCAGTGAGAAAGAAGGAGCCCCTCGGTTGTTTGGACAGGTCTACTCTAGACGAGGTACTCAGGCAGAGGTGACTACTTCCAATCCCAATGCCACTCCTTCCCTGGATGAACCAAGTTCTAGTGNGGCTACTGAATTCGATCTCAAAGATCTTGGCAAGTTGAGGTATTTTCTGGGTATGGAGATTGCTAGATCTAGCACTGGTCTTATACTAAATCAAAGGAAGTACACACTTGATTTGCTGAAGGAGACTGGTAAACTGGGATGTAGACCTGCTCCTACCCCGTCTGATACAGGGCATAAGTTGAGTCTTAGAGATGGGAAGTCACTCTGTGAAGCTGACAAGGGAAGATATCAACGTCTGGTTGGGAAGCTGATCTATCTTACCCTCACGAGACCAGATATTACTTTTGCAGTAAATGTTCTGAGTCAATTCATGCATGCACCAACTGATGCACACCTGAAGGCTGTGGACAGAGTACTTTGCTACCTGAAGAAAAATCCAGGCAAAGGACTTCTGTATGTGAAACAAGGGACTGTAGAGATCGAGGGGTATTCTGATGCAGATTGGGCAGGTTGTGTTGATACCAGACGGTCTACTACAAGGTACTGTGTTTACTTGGGAGGAAACCTTGTTATATGGAGAAGCAAGAGACAAGAGGTTTGCTCTAGATCTAGTGCAGAGGCAGAATATCGGGCAGTTGCTATGGGAGTGTCAGAGTTACTGTGGTTGAAGATATTACTGACTGACATTGGAATAAAGACTGAAGGACCTATGAAGATGTATTGTGATAACAAGTCTGCCATCAACTTAGCCAACAATCCTGTTCTACATGACAGAACAAAACATGTTGAAATTGATCGCCACTTCATTCGTGAAAGAATTGATGCGAAAGAGTTGATCTTACCCTACATGAAGTCTGAAGACCAAACTGCAGATGTCCTGACAAAAGTTCTTCCTTCAGCTTCATTTGAGAGGAATGTATTCAAGTTGGGCATGTTTGATATGTATGCCTAATTTGAGGGGGAGTGTTGACGGATCTTGGTGTATGGGTCCGGGTCTGGACCCGATCCAGTATGACCTAGTTAGGGCATACTTATAGCTTTGTAACCCTAATTTTTAGTGAAATGAAATTATCAGGAGAGAGAGTGTCTGGCTGCTAGTGGGCACCGACTTCTCCTCATTCGTGGTTTTTTCTCCCTCGTGTTGAGGGTTTTCCACGTTACATCGTGTTGTTCGTGTTTCTACAGTGTCACACAGAGTTCAGAAAAGGGGCAGCACCCATGTCGATGCAACACAGGTGTGGCTTTGACATGCATCCTGACTGCCCTCACCTATTCTTTTTTAATTTTCTTGCCCTCTTTCTTTCCTTTTCATTTTATTTTTCTCTCTTTTTAATTCGCTCCAGTTTTCCCTCCTCTCTCTGTCTCCTTTTTTAAGTGGTTTTTAAGTCATGCCTGCTCTCTCCCTCTTTCTCTCTCTGTCCTTTGAAAAGGATGACACCTCTGGTCTATCGGACGATAGGGTCTACCAATATTAAAAAAAAAAGACTTTACTAGAATGTCCTTTGTTACGATGAGAGAGCCCAAAGAAAACGATCATTAATGTAACCCTAATCTCAAGTTAAAAGAGATTAGAGCTGGGGATACAGAAATTACAAAAACAGTCCAAAAAGTATAATAAAATATTGAAAGCCTCCTCTCTAACTTTCTAATATTTCAGAAACACTCTTTAACATCCTTCTTATAGAATTTGATTTACAACCAAAGTATAAATATATAACATTATATACACCCATATCAGCAGCCTTACCCTGTAACCATGTGATATAGGCCTTCATAAGAACTGACATGGAAGAGGAAAGAGGGAAAAGGAGGAAGGAGGAAGAAGGAGGGAGGAAGAAAAAGGAGGACTGGAGACTTACCTGGCTATAGCTAGAAAGGCAGGGCTTGGGTAACGATGGATAGGGTTTTTGTAATATGTTTTTTGTTTTTAACCTCTCTTTTGTTGCCATTTACAAAACGAGATTTGTCTTATGAAGTTTCTTTTTACTTTTTACATTCTTGCTTCTAAAATTCTCTTCTATTACAATAGGAGGCTCTCTCTTTGCTTTTAACTTTTTCACACACACAAACACATACACATACGCAGAGGAATTGAAATAAGATAGTTGCTGAATGTTGTTTGATGGTTAAATATTTAAAATTCATCACTAAAAATCTTTAGCCAAATGGTTTATGATGTAACAATGGTTTTATGATGTTTTTAGTGACGGTTTTGTGGCATTTTTAGCAACATATTTTAAATATTTAGCCATTCGGCAACATCCTGCAACCAGCTGATCTTATATATATATATATATATATATATATATATATATATATATATATATATATTAAATCATTCGATTGTCGGATGTTGCTAGATAATAACATATTTAAAACTGTTGCTAAAAACATCATATAATGGAAGCAGTAGCAACAATTTACATATAGAGACAGTTTATAGTATTTTTAGCGATGGTTTATGTTGAATTTAACCATAATTTTTAAATATTTAGCCATCTAGCAACATCCGGCAATTAGCAGATTGATGAAAAGTGCCGCACCTACACCCACACTTGTGTAGCATTAGCTATTACCAAAGCCTAAGGTTTTGTTCCTAGTTTTTTTCTTGTCGACATGAACTGGATATTTATCATTCTTGGCAAAGTTTATTTGAGTTATGTAGAAACACAAACCACAAGAGGAAGAAGAAGAAGAACACACGATGTACGTGGAAAAACCTCGGACGAGGAAAAAACCACGGGAAGCTCTACCTAGGTGCACAACCGCAACCCTAGGAGAGAGAAAATTCTATTTCACTTAATTCAACACTTACACATAAGTGACAATATAAAGAGGGAGAGAGGAGAAGCCGTCTAGGGTACCGAGCCAGCCTCGGTACCCGAGCCCCATAGGACCGGGTCCAGATATGGACCCGGATCCCACTACAACGTATTCTAACACTCCCCCTCAAGCTTGGCATACATGTCAAACATGCCAAGCTTGCTAACATTCTTTTCGAATGAAGAAGTACAAAGCCCTTTAGTTAAGACGTCTGCAACTTGATCTTCAGACTTCATATATGGCAGAATCAGCTCCTTTGAGTCAATGCGTTCTCGGATAAAATGACGGTCAATCTCCACATGTTTGGTCCTGTCATGTAGAACCGGATTATTGACAAGATTAATCGTAGACTTGTTGTCACAGTACATCTTCATTTTATCTCCCAGTTCCATACCAATATCAGTCAAAAGAATCTTCAGCCACAACATCTCTGTAACCCCCATTGCAACAGCCCTGTACTCAGCCTCAGCACTGGACCTCGAACACACTTCTTGCCTCTTACTCCTCCAAACAACTAGGTTACCTCCAAGAAAGATACAATACCCTGTAGTGGACCTCCTTGTGTCTGTGCAACCTGCCCAATCTGCATCTGAGTAGCCCTCAATAATGAGTTCGTCTTGTCGGGTATATAGCAGTCCTTTTCCTGGGTCATTCTTTAGATATCCCAACACTCTTTCTGCACTCTTCCAGTGACAGTTCGTGGGAGCATGCATAAATTGACTTAGCACATTTACCGCATACGTGATATCATGGCGAGTTAGAGTAAGGTAGATAAGCTTACCAACTAACCTCTGATATCGCCCTTTTCCTTCCTCATCCAGAATAGTGCCCGTCTTGGTACTTATCTTAGTCCCCGACTCCATAGGAGTAAGATAGGGCCTACAACCAAGTTTACCTGTCTCCTTTAGTAAGTCAAGAGTGTACTTCCTTTGATTCATAACCAGCCCTGTCTCTGATCGAGCAATCTCTATCCCCAGAAAGTATCTCAGCTTTCCCAGATCCTTGAGGTCGAATTCTTTAGCTAATCTCTCCTTCATCTTTCTGTTTTCTTCTTCATCACTGCCAGTGACAATCATATCATCAACGTAGAC
The DNA here is from genome assembly GCA_011799765.1 of Nymphaea thermarum. Lineage (NCBI taxonomy): Eukaryota > Viridiplantae > Streptophyta > Magnoliopsida > Nymphaeales > Nymphaeaceae > Nymphaea > Nymphaea thermarum. The sequence continues at coordinate 102,343 of JAANDH010000840.1, read as the reverse complement.
AAAGAGAAGACTCACCAGACCATCTCTCTGCTTTATGAATAGAGTATGATCTCCATTTCCTTGCTTGTACCCAGTAGACTTCATAACGATCCTTAGTCTCTCAAACCAAGCTCTAGGCGACTGCTTCAGGCCATACAAAGCTTTCTTGAGGTGACAACACTTTCCCTCTTGAACATACCTGGGAGGCATGCTCATATAGACCTCTTCCTCCAGATGGCCGTTCAAGAATGCATTTTTAACATCAAGCTGGTCCATGCGCCACTTCTTGTGCACAGCAAGAGCAACAATGACCCTCACGGTCTTCAACTTTGCAACATGGGCAAAGGTCTCAAGATAGTCGATCCCATACTTCTGGCTGAACCCCTTCGCAACCAGACGAGCTTTATATCGATCTACAGTGCCATCAGGTTTGTACTTCACGTTGTAAACCCACTTAGAGCCAACTAAGTGTGTCCCTTTAGGGATATCAAATTATCAACAACTTCCCATGTTTTGTTCTTAGCTAACGCACCCATCTCCTCCGTCATAGCATGTAACCACTTGGGATCATCCTTAGCATCATCCACCGACCTGGGAATCACAACTTTGGATAAGGATGTGATAAAACACTTGTAATTTGTACTGAGCTTAGCATAAGAAACAAATCTCTGAATAGGGTGAGAAGTACATGACCTGGTGCCTTTGCGCAATGCAATGGGGAGCTCTTCATTCGATGGACTTGGGTCATCCGGGGAGATCACAGGATTGGGATTGGTTCTATCCTCATCAACAACATCTTCCACTGTAGCTTTCTCCTTTCTGACATAAACCTGGCCAAACAAGTGATCCCGGGCAACAGTGGGCTGAGCATCCACCGTGACCCCTTCCATATGACTGCCCTTCTCATTACTGACCGTGACCTTGTCAATCACACTGGGACTAACCTTGTAATCCAAAAACTCCATAAACTGAATCAACTGATTAGAAGAATACTCTTCCCCTTTGTTCCCAAGACACTCCCCCTGAAGAGGATTCACTGGAAAATACGACTCATGTTCATGAAATGTGACATCCCTGGAAACATACACTTTGGAAGTAGTGGGATCCACACATTTGTACCCCTTCTGAGTGGAAGAGTACCCCAAGAAAACAACTTTAATAGACCAGGGATCAAGTTTCTTGAGAGTAGGGCTATGATTATGCACAAAACAACTGCACCCAAAGACACGAGGAGTAAGAGGCCACAGATTCTGATTGGGCCACAGGGTAGAATAAAGAGACTGACCATCCAACACCCTAGTAGGCATACGGTTAATGAGATGTGCACTAGTGAGAAGTGCATCACCCCAATACCGCTTAGGGACATGACGTTGGAACATAATAGCCCGGGTAACATTCAAAAGATGACGATTTTTCCGTTCAGCTACACCATTTTGAGGAGGGGTATAACTACAAGAGGTTTCATGAACAATACCCTTGCCTCTCAAGAAATCCTCAAGGGATTGAGAGACATATTCCCTAGCATTATCGGTGCGGAAAGCTTGAACAGACGTCTGGAATTGAGTCTCAACAAAGGCAACAAAGTTTTTCACAACTGCAGGAACCTCACTACATTCTCGCAACAAGTACACAAACGTACATCTAGAGTAATCATCAATAAGCGTCAAAAAATAGTGACAACCACCACACGTGGGTACTCCCGAAGGACCCCAAACATCAGAATGAACTAAGGCAAACAGATGAGTGGTTTTATTCAATGAAATAGGGTACGATGCCCTGACATGTTTGGCCAATTGACACACTTCACAAGCGAAGGAGTCAATGGAGACAGAAGCAAACAAATGAGGAAACAACTTCTTTATTAACTGAAAGGGGAGATGTCCAAGACGCTCGTGCCATCGCAGAACAGTAGATCTATCGTTCACACCAGACAAGTGACCACTCGTGGCTGAAATCAATGCTGAAGCAACTTGAACCGGCAGCCTGTAGAGCCCATCAGTAACCCGAACCAATCCCAATCTTCTTCCCCGTCACCAAGTCCTGCAGGGAACAGTGATCAGCAGAAAAAATCAGATTACACTTTAATTCTTTAGTAATACTGCTGACAGAGAGTAAGTTCACAAGAATATTTGGAACATGCAGGGCATTGTGGAGACGGTATTTGTTCAACAGGGACAAGCTCCCTTTCCCAGCCACAGAGATAGAAGACCCATCTGCCATGGACACGCGTTGCTTGCCAGAGGAAAGTTGATATTCTTGAAAAAGTTTAGAATCCCCTGTCATGTGGTGAGTGGCTCCACTATCAACAATCCAATCACCAAGAGAAGAGTTACCTTGATCAGTCGAGGCAACAAGGGCTTGGGCAAGCTGAGCCCCTTCAGACGTGGAGGACTCCTCAGGGGTAGTAGATAGGCGGCTGATATACGCCTGGAGCTCCTTGAGTTGATCAGGAGACAGCTTGGACTTTGCACCACTAGAAGGGTTGCTCTGACTGGAATCAGACACAAAAAGGCTACGCCTGCCAGAGGGAGGGCGACCTCTGACCAATCTCTTCTCGGGATGAAGATCCCAACAGAAATCCACCGAATGCCCCAACTTGTTGCAATCAGTGCAATGCCGGGCAGGACGCTGCCCAGTCCCTGAGGCACGACTGACAAAGGCAGAAGGGCCATGACCGGTGTCGAGATGCATCACCTGGCGACGTTGTTCTTCTGACTCAACACGAGCATAGACTTCCTCTATCCCCGGAATCTCATCACCATTAAGAATCTGGCTACAAATAGACTCAAATTCATCCCGCAGGCCTCCCAGAAACAGAAACGTACGGTCCATCCATTCCTTTTCCCAGTAGAGGGAATGATCCTAACCGCACTTCCACTCATCAGTCACATGATAATCGAGCTCCTCCCATTTGGTCTTCAGGGCAGCATAGAAGGCAGCCACAGACAAATCACCCTGTGTCAGGGAGTAAATACTGCGTTTAATCTGATAGGTGCACAAATGTCTCTTCTTGCGACCATACATCTTTGCAAGCACAACCCACATATCGAAAGAGGTCGGCTTCCGCAGAATGAGGGGCTGAATATCAGAGGACACAGAGCTGATAATCCACACCTTCACCTAGCTGTCCTCCAACGCCTACGTCGCCCATTGAGGATCAGATTTGATGGGCACAGGATTGTCGCCAGTGATGTAAGAGAGGCGCCCACGGCTAGTAATCCCAATCTCGAGAGCGGCCGACCAAGATAGGTAATTGTCCTTGGTCAGACGGATAGAGGTGACCTGGATCGGCACGTTCTCAGTCTTGGAGGCGCTGCCCGCGTCAAGAACGACATCTTTTTGAGACCCCATCGATTCTGCCATCACAAACTAGCACACAACAACAAGAGGCACAGGAACTAAGAGGCGACGACAGCGGAAGAAGAGCAGTGGCGCAGGACAGAAGGCGACGGCGGCGGGAAGGAGGCAGCGACGAAGGACGGCAGGCGTCAGCGCAAAAAACAGAGGCCACCCACGGTGGCTATGACCCAGAACGACAAGAAAAAAACCAGCTGGCGACGGCGGGAAAACGAACTCTGACGGCGGCGCAAACGGCGGCGGAACGGAGGACGTCGGCGGCAGAGCGAGGCGACGTCACAAGGGCAGCGGGGGCAAAGGACCCAGGCAAACAGAAGCCGACGCCGGAACTTCAACGACGTCGGGCGATGACAACTTCCATGTCGAACGATCCTCGAAAAAACACTCTTCTCCAACTTCGATGGCTCTGATACCATGTAGAAACACAAACCACGAAGAGGAAGAAGAAGAAGAACACACGATGTACGTGGAAAAACCTTGGACGAGGAAAAAACCACGGGAAGCTCTACCTAGGTGCACAACCGCAACCCTAGGAGAGAGAAAATTGTATTTCACTTAATTCAACACTTACACATAAGTGACAATATAAAGAGGGAGAGAGGAGAAGCCGTCTAGGGTACCGAGCCAGCCTCGGTACCCGAGCCCCATAGGACCGGGTCCAGATATGGACCCGGATCCCACTACAACGTATTCTAACAAGTTACTTTCAAGGCCTATGTTTTGTTCAAGAAAGCCTCCAAATTTCTATAAATTGAAAAATTTAAAAATCCAAGAAAAAAACTATGATACAATAGGTCTCAACATTGTGTTAGAACCTTTTTTAAAATGTAAAAGAGAGAGAGAGATGTATGTACAACATAATCCTTTTGTGAAATTTTTAAAAAAAACATGCTATCATTGTTATACACTCACACATATACATACATACATATGTATATATGAATGTGTTTGTGTGTGTAGGTCCGTAGGATCCCAAATATGGGGATATTTTCAAAATCTTGGAGGAAGTATTTTTTCTGATTGATAAAGTTTTAGAAGGATCATTATGATTGACAGGTTATTTGGTTTAATATTTAGTTGTTTACACTCTTTGCATAAGATTTAATGTGTGTCTTGTTTTACAAATTATAACCATGGTCACCAATTTCCTTTTAGACAGGATTCTCATTTCAAAAAATGGTTTCCTCACAAGAATTCTGACAATTCTAGAAACTGAACAGATTAGAAAAATGAAAGGACGTAAGACAGTAGACGCCTAATATTCTCCTGCCAAAGAACTGAACAACTAGGAAAGTCTAAAATTTTGAAAAGAAATCAGAAATAATGTACTCAAAATATATTAAACGAGGATTTTTTTTTTTTTTAAGAAATCTTATGATGTTCATGGTGTTGTTGGCTTTGTGGAGATGACATTATTGTTCTGATGTTTTTAAAGCTATGTCCAGGATTGGTACTCGAACTTTAGGACCTTTGGCATATGCAAATATATATTATATATATATATATATATATATATATATATATATATATATATATATATATATATATATATATATGCAGGGAACGCAAATTGAATAGAACTGATGTTCATAATATACAACAAGAACGATCAGTTCACAGGTTGTGGCTTTACATGTACAAGAAAAACCTAGAAAACGACAGTTACACCAATCATCACGCTATTCACCTCCATACGATTGCTAGACAATAGTATCCTAAACTAGTTACCACTGGCCGATAGTTAGTGGTCTTAAATGAAAAAATAACAAAGGTTATTTGTAAAAAAAGGTAAAAAAAAGTTGGTGTACCAGCAGTATACTATTTCGAGACAAATTTTAGGTGTGCATAACAATCCACAGATAATACACAACTTACAGAAAGCATCAATGTTGTAAAAGGTGTAGCGTAACACATATTGGTCGGGCCGACCTATACGCCGTATCATAACTTATCGCAAACGTAGCGTAACGTATCGTAAAATTAATTTTTAATTTAAAAAATATTTAAAAAATCAAACAAAATAGAGAAAAATCATGAAAAATCTGAAAAAATAAACAAAAAATCAGAAAACAAGAAAAATGTATTCAAATATAAAAAAGATCATCATACATAAGGAACATTCATGTGTATCAACAACACATTCAAAAATAAGAAATCAGACATTCAAAATAACATAATAAGCATCCATCACAATTTTAAACTTGAAAATTTTATAGAATCTTAGGACTTGGCAGTCTTAGGACTTGGATTACATCACAATTTCATAAGTTCGAAACATCTAGTTATCATCTTTCATGATTCAACGATAATATCTCCCCAAATCGATGAATCCTCAGTTATTTTTGATGAAAATGGGCAAAATCTTTCCCTCCCATGTCTCTTGGAGTCTTTAAATACAAGAAGAGAGGGAGGGAGGAGCGATTAAACTTTAAAAAATAAAGAGTTTTGTGTTTTTCCCCATATCTACGATACGGGCGATACGCTTATGATACACGAGCGTATTGTGTATCGTATAGGTTTTCTAAACCTATACAATGCGTATTGTACAATACAGATAACATTGGAAAGCATGTATTGTTGATGACCATTAGCGTTATAAACAGATTTTCATTGTACACTAACCTAGTCTGGCAATGAACACTAAGTTGTGTAAGCCCAAGAAGACAAGTAGAAGAAGGGGAAAGAACAAAAGCACACCTCAGTATACTATATACATGGGTTTTCCCACAAGGAAAATGAGAACTTCATATCAGCATCAGCCATCAGGCTGTCTTGATGTTTTCAAAGGATTTTAGAAGTTAGAACTTGTTCTGGAATGCCTTTTTCTAAAATTTTCTGTATTTTTGGTTCTTTCCTTATAGGAAAGAACTAAGAAAACTTTTCTTGTCTTACAACTGTGGATTGTGCTTAGCAAGTTTAAGACACCATGGCACTTTTATTTCTTCAACAGTACAGAGAAAAAACTGAGGAAGAATGGTCACTTTATGTTCAAGGGTGTCCAAACTCCAAAGTATGCATATTTGCCTGGTCTCTCAGATTCACTAGTTCTCAGGAGAGTTCATCAAGTGCAACTGAACTTGAAAATGTATTCCAATCATATTGTGCAAAACTTCACTTCTCTGTTATTGCCTTTTCCACTAGTTTGTAAGTGTATTGATCAGTAGCTGAAAGTTCAGATAGTCTTCCAGAAGAGTGGCAGCTTGTGGATTTTAATATGATGAGCTGATTAATCATCTCCTATAAAATTGACTTCTATGCTATATGAGCTGATTAACATCTCATTAAATTGACTTGCTCCTATGCTACCACTTAATTCACTATGTTAATTGTGTTAGTCAAAAACTTATATTATAGCTAAATTTAACACGATGGTAGGTTCAGCAGTTAGTATATGTGAGCTGGTGTGATGATTCCCTGTGAAGTATTCTTGAGATTTTATTAAATGCCTTGAACATGCATCCTCAGCTGCTCCTGTATCTGTTATATTGATAAGTGGTGTCAAGTGATTCTTTCTATACTCCTTGCAAATGGTTTTCATTTCTCCCTACAATATTTTGTCTTTTAACTTTCCAAAGAAATTGGTGTGCCATAGGTTCTAGCTGTGAAGAAAATAGATTCATCCTCACTGCCAAATCAGGATCCTGAAGACTTTGTGGAAGTTGTTTCAAATATCTCGCAGTTTCACCATCCAAACATCACTGAGCTTGTTGGATATTGTTCTGAACATGGTCAATGTTTGCTGGTCTATGAATTTCTGAAGAACGGGTCACTTCATGACTATCTTCACCTGGCTGATGATTTTAGTAAACCGTTGACTTGGAATACTCGTGTGAAGATTGCTCTTGGCACTGCTAGAGCATTAGAGTAAGTACCTATATGCCAATTTACATCAGTTGGTGTTTGCTTGGAAAATGATTTTTTTTTTTTCCATGAGTGCCCATTGTTAAAGTTGGTGAAAATGAAAGTGGTGGACAGGTTAACCCAAGCGAATTACTTTTTCTCTTGGCTTTTTGCCCTGAGATGCTACAAGTTCGTTCTGGCTGTGCTAGTTCATGTTTTTGTCTTAGTGTCTCCTAGGTTTCAGCTTTCTGCTCATCTGACTGGAAAGTCATAGTACTTTTAATTCCTGAAAGGTCATAAAGGACTACAAACAATGTTCGCAACAGCCAACAAAAACAACTAAATCGGCTTGGGATATCACAAGTGCACTAGCACAGGAAGTAATATTATTGAGGTAAAATTTTCAAGAGAAGCATCCATAAGAAACAAACCTGATGCCTTTATTCTAAGAATGAGAGGTGCACTAGCCATCACGAGCTACCAAAGGGCTGCTTGTGGGGTTGGGCAAAGAAACCAAACTGCAGAATTGCAAATGAAAACAGAAAGCAGAAGAATAAATATATAAATATAAGAATATATATATATATATATATATATATATATATATATATATATATATATTGTTGCTGGTAACAAGAAGGAAGAAGAGAAGAGGTCGAGAGAGAGAAAATTCTGTTCGTTATTTCAATAATCGGCCCTATCCTCGTGTTAAATGAGAATTAGGTAAAACCACAAATTAAATGATAAGTCCACAACTAGAACATTTATTTGTAAAGAACTGTTCCTAAAACTCTCTGTTCCTAAAACTCTTAAATATTCAAAACATCACCTAATATAAATATTATTCAACACTCCTCTCAAGCTGGAGCATAGAACTTAATCATGCTCAATTTGTCACAACATCTAGAAAACTCTGCAATAGGCAAGGCTTTAGTGAAGATATCAATGGCTTGATCTTCAAAGGCTACATGTATAGTGGAGATGGTTCCCTCTTGAACCATATCACGAATGTAATGGCAATCTACTTCAATGTGCTTAGTCCTTTCCTGAAATATAGGATTATTGGCAATGTAGGTGGCAGTCCTGTTATCACAAAACATCTTCATAGGTATAAGAATAGAAATACCAAGACTCTCAAGTAAGGATCTAGACCATGTCATTTCAGCCGCGGTTTGAGCCATAGCTCGATATTTATACTCCGCACTGGACTTAGAAACAACATTATGTTTCTTGCTTCTCCAAGATATGAGATTTCCTCCCACAAACACATAAAACCCTGTAGTAAACTTCCTGTCATCAACTGAGCCTACATAATCTGCATCGCTATAAGCTTCAACATCAAGAGATGTACCCTTTTTAAAGAAAAGACCTTTGCTAAGGGAGGACTTCAAATACTTGACAATTAACATAGCTGCATTCCAATATGACTTTTTTGGTTTTTCCATGAATTGGCTTAATTTTCCCACAACAAAGCTAATATCTGGTCGAGTCACTGTCACTTAGAGAAGCTTACCAATCAATGATTTGTAGGCTTGTGAAGCAATTTCTTCCATATCATCATCATATAGATGTACCCGTGGGTTCATACAAAGAGTTGCAGGTTTAGCTCCTAGCATCCCTGTGTCTTGTAAAAAATCAAAAACATACTTTGTGATAACACCACTCATTCCTTATTACGAACAACTTCAATGCCAATGAAGTACCATAGCTGGCCAAGTTCTTTGGTAACAAAGTGCTTTTGTAGAAATTTCTTTGTTTGACCTCCTGCTCACATTCACCTGGCAAAACAATATCATCAACATACACCACTAGCACAACTATACCTCTCGATCCTTTCTTGATAAACAACGAATGGTCTAACTGAGACCTCTTAAAGCCATATTCTAACACAACTTTTGAGAATTTGTGAAACCAAGCACGTGGACTTTGTTTCAAGCCATATATAGCTTTCTTCAACCTGCACACCTTACCACACTCCCCCTGACGTTCAAAGCCAGGAGGCTGCTACATATAAACCGTCTCATCAAGATCCCCATACAAATAATCATTTTTGACATTCAACTGATATAAAGGCCAATCATAATGTACATTAACAGACACAATAAGACGTATGGTGCCCATCCTGGCCATAGGAGAAAAGGTCTCAAAGAAATCGACACCATATGTTTAAGTATACCCTTTTGCAACAAGATGAGCTTTGTAGCGTTCCACTGAGCCATTATATAAATACTTTATGGTAAAAACTAAAACCCCATTTGGAGCCCATGACATCACAACCAAAAGGGGGATCAACTAATTCCCATGTCCCTCGTTGCAGTAGTGTCTCCATCTCATCCTGCACTGCTTGCTGCCACTTCGGGTCAAGTGATGCCTGTTGGTGACTAGAAGGAACCAAATGCACTAACAAGGCCGAGACACGCTGCTGTAAGCTACCACCAATCTTGTCAGTAGAAGCAAATTGAAATATAGGATGCAGAGTACACTGTTGTTTTTCTGTGCGTAAGGCAATTGGTAAGTCTATAGATATTTCAAAAGCATCCTGTGTATGAGGATCAGTGAGGTCAGGTATACTTACATCCTGAGAAGCAACTGGTGGACAGTCATGTGTAGAAGCATGTCAGAATAGAGAGAGAGAGAGAGAGAGAGAGAGAGAGAGAGAGAGAGAGAGAGAAGAAAACCGATCAACTTTCATTAGCTAACCCTAATGTCTAATTAAAGAGAGATTAGGGGTCGGCAGATGTTCTTACATATGAGAGACACACAAATATATAAAATGACTAAAGAAGACTCTAATTCCTTAAATAATTAGAAAGCTATCAAACTTAAACATAAACTTTCTAATTTCAACACTCCTCCTCAAGCTAGAGCATAGACATCAACCATGCTCAGCTTGTTACAACATCTAGAGGAATCACCAATAGGAAGAGCCTGCATAAACATATCTGCTGCCTGATCTTCAGAAGCTACATGAATCGTAAACACAACACGGCCTTGTATAAGATCCCAAACATAATGACAATCCACCTCTATGTGCTTTGTTCTTTCATGAAATACTGGAGTATCTGCAATGTAAGTGGCAACTTTGTTATCACAATACATTTTCATAGGAAGAGGAACATGAATACTCATATTTGTTAGTATAGATTTAACCCTAGTCATCTCAGTAGCTGTTTGAGCCATTGCTCTATATTTAGATTCTGCACTTGATTTAGAAACTACATTTTGTTTCCTGCTTCTCCATGATATGAGGTTGCATCCAACAAAGATATAGAAGCCTGTGGTGGATTTCCTGTCATCAACAGACCCTGCATAGTCAGCAACTCAGCGTCACTGTAAGCAACAATTTATGTAGATTCACCTTTCTTGAAAAAGAGGCCTATGCCCAGGGATGATTTTAGATATTTCAAAACCATCAACGCAACATCCCGCTTTTCCACAAATTGACCTAGTTTCCCAACAACAAAGCTAATGTCTGGTCTAGTCATAGTGACATAAAGAAGTTTGTCAATGAGAGACCTGCAAGATCCTGAATCCACTAGCTCCGATTGATTATCATGAAGATGAAAACGTGGATTCATAGGAAGATTAGTCGGCTTGGCTCATACAACCCTGTATCCTATAGTAGGTCAAGTACATATTTTCTTTGAGACAAAACTACACCTTCTTTGTTATGAGCAACCTCAATCCCAAGCAAATATTGCAAGTGACCAAGATCTTTCGTGACAAAGTGCTTTTGAAGGAAAGTCTTTGTAACCCCAAATTTCTTGATCACAATCACCTGTTAGGATAATGTCATCAACATATACTACCATAACAACTATACTTTTGGAGGTCTTCTTGATGAATAGAGAATGGTTCAAAGGAGATCTTTCAAATACACACTGTGAAACAACCTCAGATAATTTGTGGAACCACGCCTTGGGACTTTGTTTGAGTCCATAATGTTAAGATAGGATTCGGGTCAAGACAGACCCGACCCATCTTCACCACGCGCCACACATAATGGGTGGTGGCCTACTTGTATTTTTTTATTGTTGTTTTGTGTATTTACTTGTAACAATGCCTGGATGCTCCTGAATCAATCATCCATATCATACCTGGGTCATTTGTAGGGGCACCAATCGAGAAAACCGACTCTATTGCAGCAGTGCTGGTAGATATAGAGGAGGACCTCTGAGCTAGAACCAGATCATATTCCTCCTTACTTAAGTTGAGAGAATACGATGGAGGTATAGAACAAGTAGGGGACTCAACCATAGAAGCTGTAGCCTGTGAGGAAGTTGCATTAGATGAAGAAGACCCTTTTCCTGCAATGGTTCTCCCTCCACCAAGCCCTGGTGGACTAGCAGAACAGAGATGAGGATGTTTGTCCCAACATCAGTTCTCTAAATGACCTAGTTTGCCACAATAGGAGCACTGAAATTTGCTGCGTCCTGCACCCCGGCTTGCACCACGTCCCCTCGTTCCAACAAAAGAACTATGGTCACGTGCTGCTGACATCACAAGCACAAAGACTGGTGTGTCATGCGTAGGCTTAGAAAGAGTGACTGCAAGATGACTCAACCTATTATATGTGTCTGCTAAGTTGGAAAATCATTGCCTGGGAGAATTTGAGACTTTGCCACAGAGTACTTTGAAGATAAGCCAGATGGAAACTTTGCTACCATGCCAATTTCAAGATGTGATGCATAGCAGAGCTTGCAAGGTGGGCGAAAAACTTTTAAACCTTCATATGCAGCAGTCAATGTAGCGAAATATTGTGACAGGTCTTGATCACCTTGCCGTATGTTACAAAGCTTCTCTGTCAGTAGTAAAATCTTAAATAACATTAGTAGCATGAGAATATGTCTTCTTCAAGAAAGACCACATATCTTTAGCTCTGGTGTAGTATGCAATTGTTGGAGCTATATGGGACCCTACACTGTTTATAATCCACGATATTACAATGTTATTATCTTCATTCCACGTAGCATATTTCCCCTTTTTCTCAAGAGGTTCATCTTATTCAAGAATATATTTCTTCCTATGACCAGTCACAAACATTATAAATACCCTAGACCAGGTTTCATAATTTGAACCATCAAGTTTGATTGTGTTTCCATAAAGGAGTTACCAGCCATCTTGTATTCATTAGAACCTTCTGACCTACTGCCGTCAGCCATAGTAGAAGACAAAAAAACTACACAAAATTAAAGATGCAGCAGTCAAACACCACAGAGAAAAATATCTCTATTTTCCTCGAAGATCATACGAATATCACATGCTAGGCAACAATAAAGAATCTATAATCACAAGAACTACCCAAATCTGAACAGCATAAAAGAAAGTAGATAACAAATTACAGAGATTTGAGTCGACTGCTATGGATGATAGCAGGCCCATGTCAAGTGCAAAGTTAAAACAACCTCCACGATCATCGCACCTTAAACATCATCCAATAATAGCAGATCTGCTCCACACGATCTGTTGTTCCACATACCAAATAGCAGCCACGAGATCCATTTAAGGATCTGATCACGCCTTCCACATAGGCGTGATCAGTCCCTCTCCACGCAGCACACGCAAACTCTATTCCCTTACCACCTCCTTGTTGGTGGATAAGAAGGAATATAGATGGGCGACCAGAAGAAGAAAGAGGAAGGAAGTCGCCGGAGAACTTACTTGGCTGTTGACGCCGGATAAGGCTCTGATACCATGTTGCGATAAGAGAGAGAGAGAGAGAGAGAGAGAGAGAGAGCTTTCTAAAATGTTATTCACGTAACCCTAATCTCAGACTAAAAAGAGATTAGGGCGGCGGTAACCAAATTACAGATTCAATCCATTAAAAATAAGATAACAATAAAATAGACACATTTCAACTTTCTAATATTTCAGAGACTCTAACCGACTCCTAGAAGTATTTAACAAGTGCCATAGGTTTCTATTTATTTTATGATGTTATCTGTTTTAGTTTTTAATGTGTTGTTAACATGTCATGACTTATGAATGATGAATCATGAATGTTCATTATGTGTGTGATGAGTTTTTATGTAGAACACATTTTTCATGATTTTTATGAATTTTTGTTATTATTTTTATAATTTTACGATATGTTTATGATACATTATGATCCATCATGATATGGCATACAGGTTGGCCCAACTGATATTATAATATGTCTTTTACAACACTGAAGTAGACTAGTGTCTAGCAACAACAATTAATGTGAATTGAAGTTCATGTGCCAAAAAATAAATGGGGAAAGTAGATTCATTTTCTTTCAATATAAATATTCAATGCATTAACTGTCCTCAAAATATTGTTTGACCTATTATAACTTTGTCTTCACAACCTTGAGATGCTTAATTCATATCTATTTAACACTCTTCAGGACATGTTGTTTTCTGAACTATTTACTAGCACAACACTTTCTAAGTCAACACAAGTTACCTGAAAATCCAACTAGATATTGCAGCATAGTTCGGATGTTTTCAATATCTTACCTTTACGAATCCAGACATCTATTCTGCTAAATAAATATCACAGTTTATGCATGAATGAGGAGCTGGAGATAGGGAAGCAATGAAAAGAATTATCAGATACCTGAAAGGGGCAGTTGAGAATGGTCTTCTCAACAGGAGATATTGGATGGAGGGTCACATGATGTCATCACTTATATCGATGCAAACTGAGCAGGAGATGTAGATTATAAATCCTTTTTAGGATGTTGTCTATTTCTTAGTGAACTTATATCTTGGAGTGGTAGAAAGCAGAAGGACATCACAAGGGTGAGTACAAAAGATGAATACAGGTCTATGGCTGCAGCCAATGCTCAGATACATGGATTAGACATACTTTGGGAGAGTTAGGTGAGGTGGCTTCTGGAACGTTTTGCTCGACAATCAAGGTGACATAAACATTTCGTTTAATTATATTCATCATAATCTCACCAAAAACATGGAGATAGATCAACACTTCATTAGGCAGAAGGTTGTAGATAAAGTAATAAATCCCGAGTATGTGGGAAATGTAAGCAAGTTGTTACTTTGTCTACAAAAAGGCTTGGCAAGACAGTTCTTGTTATTTAAAGAATAAGTTAGTATGGTTAAGAGTGAATTACAACTGGAGAGAGGATATTACGACATGATAGGTTTGGATTTGGATCTCAATTTAAATCTGTTTGATATCTACATGTGTATGTTATTTGGGTAATGTTGTAAACCAGGGGTAATTGTACTTATTGACTTATGTGTAGGTACTAGGTTTGCCCTAATATAAAATAAATGCAGTGCTGTTTTGTGCCCCATGTCAGGGGTTGTGAGCAACACAACTTATCTCTCATCCTTTCCTCATATTTCTGAAATGTTCTCTATTGAAACCTAAGTCACATGGGTACTTCAGTAAGGTCCACGTACCCATGTCGCCGTACCCGTACCCAAAATAGGTACTTTGACACTTGGGGTACCTATAGATCCAAACTGCTTAATTTTACTTTGATTTAATTTTTTTCACTTTACTTTTTATTCTGTTCTTTGGATGTGGAAATTCGATTGATGTTCTTATTTAACTAGGGGGCTGCTTGGTTGTCCATATGTTTAAAGTTTTTCATAGGTTTCTTAAACACACTGCTGCAAGAGCCGTTGATATATATTTTCTATGTCATTTATTTGTTTATGTTGATGTATATTCTTTATTTTGATAAATATTTTCTAAGTATTTCTTATTGTTTATATATATATATATATATATATATATATATAGGGCCGTACCCTCGCACCCAAGTTTTTTGAAAATGGTTAGTACCCGTACCCGCACCGGCACCCTTACCGGTACCTATGTGACATAGGTTGAAACTAATAATAAGTTCGTAACTACAAGTCTATAATCTTTCGTTCATCCTTCTGAAATGTCCTGTTTTTAAACTAATAATAAGTTCTGATACCCATGTGGCAGCCACTTCATCTAGAAGTTGTTTTATACTAAAAACTGTTTATAGCTCATATCTACAATGTTTCATGAATATTAAAACTCATCAACAATGAAAAATATAGTTTCTTTTTAGTAGATATATACATACCTTATGTAGCATTATACAGCAATTACCAAGATTTGCCAGTCATTGTCTTATTTTTCTGTTACTAAACTTTTTCCGTACTTGTTGAGCACTTTTGAACATCTTCATGGTTGTACAAAGATATTAACAATTTTTCACAAGCCTGTTATTTTTTTTTTTTTTTAAAAGTTTGTGCTAACTAGTATGTTAGTCTATTTCATGATGAATTTATGGCACTAAATTAAGCAGTATCATTGGCACTAGAACAGTGTAGGCTTTTTTTTTAGCTTGTGCTGACTAGTATGTTGATCTATTTCATGATGAATTTATGGCACTAAATTAAGCAGTGTCATTGGCATTAGCACAGTGTAGACTCACCATGATCTCCTTTCATTAATTACTCCCTATATATATATGTTAGATGAACAGCCATTACAAAGATCTGATAATCATTATTTTACTTCTCTCTGATCAAATATATTCCATATTTATTTAGCTCGTTTGGGTGAGAATCCCATCCTTCATGGTTGTACAAAAATATTAACAATTTTGCATGAGCCTGTTTGAAAAAATTATTTTCATTTGTGCTAACTGGTGTGTTACTTCCTTTGGTAATGAAGGCTAACATGGTTTTACTACAGGTATCTGCATGAAGTTTGCTCGCCTTCTGTTGTACATAAGAATTTCAAGTCTGCCAACATCCTGCTAGATGCAGAATTAAATCCTCATCTGTCAGATTGTGGATTGGCTAATCTTGTTCCTAGCACAGATCGGCAGGTTCTAATCTGACCCTGCACACATAGATAAGATGAATGCTATTACTATATTTTAGATTCTGAATATAATATAAAAAAAGATAGATACAACAAATATTCTTAGAAGGAAGAAATTGTTTGATTGTTATAAACTTATAAAGGTGGCAGGCAGGGAGCAAGAATGCCAGTCATTTTGCTTGTTTTACTTGGATATTCAATGGATGGCCATTATTTAAAATCTTTAAAGTATGGACATATGATATACCAATAGTGTGAAGGTTCACACATCACGCCACAAAAAAACTAGTCCATCTTTTAATTTAATTTATGTGAGACTCTAATTCCTGTGAAAATTGGCAGGCAGGGAGCAAGAATGCCAGTCATTTTGCTTGTTGTACTTGGATATTCAATGGATGCCCATTATTTAAAATCTTTAAAGTATGGACATATGATATACCAATAGTGTGAAGTTTCACACATCCCGCCACAAAAAAACTAATCCATCTTTTAATTTAATTTATGCGAGACTCTAATTCCCGTGAAAATTGGTAGTCATGAAAGGGAATCATGATCATTTTTCTTCCCATGACAATTTTCTAGAATGAAATCCATTATATCTTTGTGGACAATTTCAAAGTCAATCATTGGTTTTTTTATCTTTACCAAGTCATGAACAGCTACCATTTATTGCCCTCATGAAATAAGGTCTAATGTAGTGAAATGATGATGTCAATGAGAAATTTCCAGTGGGATGTTGCAGAGATGGCTTATGGATAGGAATCAATTACTAGGTTTAGTTGTGCCATAGGATATGTATATCCAGTTTCCAATCGTTCATGTGCCCATAAGGTATGGTGAATGAAGTAATAAGAAGGTGGTTTGTTAAACAAAGATGCTGTTACAAGAAAATATTGAGCCATGCATTATAAGTTTTACATGTAGTTTGAAATTCTGCACAAACTAAAGACTTAAGATTGTCCACACATAAAAGGAGATCGACAAATGTATGTTTAAATGTGGAACCTACTTCATATTGAAAAATTGAGTGAAAGGTCAATAAAGACTTAGATCACACTCGCATGAGGTAAAGAACCTGTGGACAATGAATCCATTTTTTATTATATAAACCAAAGTTGGGATATGTTCAGTATAAAAAATATACATATTTATCTGCAATTTTTTGGAAGTTTACTAATATTGTTTGCCCATATTATCATCATTTCTGCTCCAATAATATCATGACATTGCGAATATGCCAGAGACGTTGGACCACCTTCTCAAATTTTATGGATAGTGGTTTTTCCTGGCCATTAAAGTCCCTTGATAACATTATCGTTCTCTGCACTGATATACATTATCGTTCTCTGCACTGATATTGTATATTTGTTGAAATATTGGCAACACAGAGAGAGAAAATAGAAGCGGAAAATATTGTAATATTTTAAAAATATCAGCAAAAAAGAAATTGTTTTGACGATGGTTTTCCCTATCACAACAAGAAAATAATATTTAATGTATTTTAAACCTTTGTTTTCTCTTGTTTTGTTTGTTTTAGCATTTCCAAATTATTATAAATCTTTTATCGATGTATTTGTAAGGAAAATCATAGAAAATCCTTGCCAATGAAAACCCAATAATTGGCATTTGTGACGATAAATATTTCCTTCTTTTATTCCTCGTGGTGCCTATATTTCATACAAGCACATCTCAAAGAATGGATCATGTGTTTTCTTTCATCAGGCCTCACATCAAAATTCTGGTTCTGGCTACAATGCTCCTGAGGTTGCAATGTCTGGTCAATACACCCTTAAGAGTGACGTGTACAGCTTTGGGGTCGTCATGTTGGAGCTTATGACTGGTCGCATGCCATTTGACAGGTTGGAATTGATAGCAAAAATGCATCAATTGAATATTATTTTGTTTTTTTGTTCCTCATCCCAGCAAGGATATTAGTTGTCAATTGTTTCTGTAGAATTGCCAGAGAAGAAGTCTGTGTTGTGGTTATCCCTTTTTAAAGTTATGCTCTGAGATTGTTAAGGTTTGGGATGCAAAAATCTATGCAGCCTATGATCTGGATGCGGGTCACTTGATGGACTAGTTCTCCCATTTTTTTGTATTATGTATACATGTGCGTGTCTCTTTGTCCTTTCTGGTTGTGTAAACCGTGCATGGTTTATTCTTGATCTTTGGCATTACATGTGAAAGTTCTCTGATTTACTTTTGCTTGCACCAATCACGTACTCTGTCTGGAAGATGGGGCATTAGTTTTGTTCTTTTGTGGAAAAGCCAAGTAGTAGGGACTTTATTTTTTATGGAAAACCACTCCTTTGGTGTAGAACCCTGTGCTATTACTTTGGCTTATGCATGGGAACTGTTACTCTTGCTAAGAAGTCAGTAGATGCTCTAGCTAATCAATCCTAATTTTCTAGGTCTACCTAATAATATGGCCATTGGCCTGGATGGCTTCCTTTTTTTCAAATGGTGTTTAGAAGCTTGGTTTACCCTTATAAAACCTAAAACTGGGTCTGTTCAGTATGATAATGGAAAGCTAATAGTTTCCTAAATGGTGGCGGCTCTTAACTCATTTTGACTGATTCCACCTTGGAACAATTCATGTGCAGCTCAAGGCCAAGGCAGGAACAATCCTTAGTTAGGTGGGCAACACCACAGCTCCATGATATTGATGCTCTCACAAAAATGGTCGATCCAGCCCTCAAGGAACTTTATCCTGTCAAATCACTCTCTCGGTTTGCTGATGTCATCGCCTTGTGTGTACAGGTATTTTTTTTTTTTACTTTTGTCTTCCTGATACATTGGAAATGGAAACTTAATATGCTTTATTCTCTCAAAACATTGGTCAGTGATTCTTGAACACTGATGGCTGGCATCTGTATGGTTTTATTTGCAACTGTTAAAATTTCTGTTTCAGCTGGGGGAGTAGAAAAATGGGGCATGAGATGGTTGGGGCTTTGGATTCTTAAATTTCAGAAAGTGTCAAATTGATGTTACTTCAGCTCCAAACTAACTTTTATATTTTCCTGTCTTAGGATGAAATGTAATAGAGAATAAGAATGATGCCGCTTCAGAGGTGACCCAATAACTAACTAGTTCATTAGCACAGACCCTCTACTTGAACAACCCTGATGTCCATACCCAGTGCGCTGCATGCTCATCCTGTTGGAATAGGTTGTCAAACTGTAGAGAGGATAAGAATGATGTCACTTGAGAGGTGCTCCGATAATTAACTAGTTCATTAGCACAGACCCTCAACTTGAAACTTGATGTCCATACCAGTGCGTGGCAGGCTCATCCTGTTGGAATAGGTTGTCATACTATAGAGCGATCATATTCCAATGCTGTCAAACTATTCGGCTGGACAATTATCTATTCTGGTCGTGAAATTTTGTTCATGATAATGTTACTTTGTATATTTTGTATAGCTTGCTATGCTCTTCTCAACTGCCACCTGTTCTTGCACAACTAACCATGACAATCTGCTCGCTGTTTCACAGCTGGAGCCTGAGTTCCGCCCACCGATGTCTGAAGTGGTGCAATCTCTTGTAACACTGGTGCAGCGAGCAAATATGAGCAAGAGAACAATCGGCAGCGACTCTTTTACTTCACGTCCAGTTGATGCCTAAATTTGATGTATAAAAGCTTATGGATGTACAAAATAGCCCCAATTCTTCTCAAGTGCTGCTCGGTTCTGCTAAGTTGCCCTGGTGAAGGAAGTGTAGAATATAGGCTGTGTATAATTGTGGTACGCTGGAATCTCCTCCAACAAATTTGTTGTATTATTTGAATAGCGTTATTTGGCTTTGTTCTTATAAATGACAGAGTACAATCGAACTGTTTGGACTTGGTATCAGAGTTAGCACACGAGAGAGAGAGAGGTGTTTTTTGATGGCTACAAATGCTTCGTATTTGAACGTTTAGCATTTTTATGATTTTCTCATGGGCAAGTCCATAAATTCTCAGAAGCTGAAGCTGTGCTAGGTGGCATTTGGAGGCGTGTTTATGAGTAAAGGAAAGGACGGACAAGACATGCCTTTTGACCAAATTGTCGTGGACAAGAACAAGTTTAGAATGTTATGAATACCTTTCCAAGTGTAATATTAAGATTGCCCTATTGCTTTTCTATTCGGTCGGATTTTGCAGAAAACANATATATATATATATATATATATATATATATATATATATATATATATATATATATATATATATATATATATATATATATATATATATATATATATATATATATATATATATATATATATATATATATATATATATATTGCACAGTAAGATCTTGACAAGAAGCGTAATATGAACGGGAGAAACCATGCACTAAGGCAGACAATAAAGTTAGCAATTCACACACAATAGCTTCAAAGAATCTTACAAAGAAGAGAGTTGTTTATGCCCTTAAATAGAAGAAAGAGAGCTGTTGGAATCTCCAATAGCTAGAAGCTTAGTAGTTGTAGGGTCTAACAACTCTGTTGGCTGAGATTTTCTTAACGGCAAATCATTAACGAATAAGATGCAAAAAAAAAGAAAAAGAAAAAGAAAAAGAAATGAAGATGGCCTTCTACTAATTCTTAACAGCCCCTCAAGCTTAATTAAATTATCAAAAGTTTACTAAGATGAAATGAAAGCTAAGGAGCTTTCAAGTTTCAACATAGATTCATTTTTTTCTGTAAATTCTCATGCTCGTTGGAGTGTTGATTTTGAGGCTTTCATTGGCATTGAATATGTGTTGTCTTTCATGTTTTCTATTTTATGTTGAAATATATTTGTTTTGCATAAACTTTTGTAACTATCTTTGAGTCATTAAATATTAATAATGAATGATTTATGCTTAATTATGAATCCCATTCATATCAGACATATTTAATTTTTTTGAAGTTGATGTTTCCTACAAGGCGTTTAATCATTTGAAAATTTCAAATTAAGAACCTATGTTATTGTCTTCAAAATTATTCATTAGTAAGCCCATAGTGAACTTGTTACATATACTTGAGTATGCATGTTTTTGTTCATTTCTCTCTCTCCATCTATTTATATTAAGTTATTTAATACCAATGCTTTTTGAAAGTAGGTTGTGTTTTGTTGGCAGTCACTCATGTTTTCTTTTGATATAGGATATGGTGTGGGTGCAAATGAAAGTAATGATAATAATTCTATTGAAATTGAAGTTGCCCCTCACCGGAAACAAGGACTTCAAATGTGTGGGTGGATTTTGAGCTGGTGAGGTACAAGAAAAAAGTACGAGCTAAATGCGTACATTGTAGCGAACAATTAAATGGGGACAACTCAGGGACTAGTCACATAAATCGGCAGAGGAAAACATGTTAAAAAAAACACACAATTGACAGCAGACAACAAACTTTGTCACTTCGACCTAATGAATCTGTTGCAACTTATCTTCCACTATAAAAAAATGATATGGATCGTACAAGAAAGTTGATAGTTAAAGCAGTAATAAATAGTATATGAGCGTTCATTTAGGTTGGTGGAGGAAATATCTAATCAAGGCTTTTGACCCCTACCCAAANCAAGATAGGGCCAGGAACAACCTCTGAAAATACAAGTTTCTCGTCGGACCAGACATCAATATAGAATTCCAGGTTGGTAAAGGAGAGATTTGGAGGTAGGAGCGGCCGTGGAGGTTGTTTCTTACAGAATGTTAAATAGAGTTTATAGTAGCCAAAAGGTGGTGGTGAAGACTTCTTGCAGATGGATGGCCATCTTTCTGCACAAAGACCTTTCCAGAAGTACTCATCTCTGCCTATGTCTCGCCATTGGCGGCACACACACATGCATGCTGCCAGGTCTGAACCACTCAACAAAGGAAAGACAGCCTTTAAAATCACCTCATAGGGCCAATCCTTGCTCATTCTGTATTTGTTTCCAATAATGTTGAGTTCTGGTTGTTGCCCAGAGATGGCTGATCAACAACAAAAAGAAGCAGATAAAACTGGATTTAGTTTAAGAAAGAAATATTTCATCATTTATCACCAGCTTTAGAGAAGACCAAGTCAATCTAATCACAGAGTGCATTGTTTGTGATCACAAGTTGCAGTGTATAATCCTAAAAACTCAATCACTATTCACTTGATACTGATACCAGTGTTGTACACATTGTATGATATGGGGCCTATGTACCGTCGTTTTTTTAAATTTGCAATATAATACACCACTTGTATCGCAAACAAGTGGTGCATCGTATGTGTAATTGTATTGTACGATACAGGGCAATACACCCCGTATTGCATGGTACATGTCTATTTTGAAAAATATGGGGTTAAAACCATCATTTTTCAAACTAATTTTTAAAACTTGCCTCTCACTTCATTTCTAAACATATCTAATAGTTGAAGGAGGGGGAGATTGTGGCAATTTTCAAAAGGAATAATCAATTTCACCATGAATTGTCAATTTGAGGGCAGATTTATGCATGCATAGATAAAGAGGGTTTATATCTTCTACGAAAGATGAAAATGAGAATGAGATGATAAAGATTATGAATGAAGTTGTTTTCATTTGTTATTTGCATTAACATTGAACAATTTTGTCTTCTGATGTGATGTATAGTGTACGTAAAACTTGGTTTTTGATGGGCTATAGATCTTATGACTTACTTACGAGTTATTATGTAGATCATTCTTAGATCATGTTGTATTACTATATGATATTATGACCACTTATTAATGTTTGTGAAGTAACTTCATACCTATAATAAGCCTACCATTCTCTATAACATGTTTTTTCATTAAAAAATACATAATTTTTATCTTTATTGACTTATCTGTTTTTTCTTTATATTTTTCTAAGTTTTTCTCCTTTTTTGAATTAAAAAAATAAATTTATGATACACGTACGATACATTACGATAATAGTGGCCAGACCGATACGGCTTACGATACGTTTTTTACAACATTGACTAAAACAAGCTTTTCTTTGCAAATTCAAAGCTATCTACATCCTGACAGCTGCAGTTGTTCATTAGGTTTTCAGATAAGTACCTTTCAACCTCAGGCGTGAAAATCCTGACTAGTCCAACTAGCCACTTGAGTTGGTTATTAACTGACCTTTGTGTCAACCCAGCAACTTGTTTGTCAGACCAATCAATTAGTCAGCCTAGTCATTGACCAGCCAACTAATCATTGTCCTAGAAACATATTTATGCATTTGACAATATATATTTAATTGTTTATAGTCAATTAACTTGGACTAAGTCGGACCAACTAGTCCCAATTAGTTCTTCTACCAAGCATTTTAGCAATTTGAACTTAAATTTCTGGATTTGCATTTTGTGAAAGGCACCACCTTTCTCTTCTAGCTTATCCATATAACATTCTGCAACTTCACTTGTTCCACATGAAGGAAAGTTCAATATTTGAGACCAAAAGATCTAAATACTCTTGTATGGTCTTGCATGACTTTAAATCAGGAAGGAATAAGGTATTTCACGACTAGTTGCACATATTATGATAGGCGGTGTAAGGGACTATAATCAAATGATGACAAATGATATCATTCAACAAACTCAAAAGTCATATGCCAGTGGGAAGTCATATCCACCATAGTCACAAATAATGCTTTGGAGTTTGAGACGGCGAAGTTTTTCTTGGCTACAATACGGTGGGCTTGAAAAATGGGAAAAAAAGGGAGAAATATGGTAAATTTTTATAACTTAAGAAAATCTTAAAAATCCCTAAATATTAGGGAAGAATAAAATAAATGAAAGTGGCACGCTTTCTGATATCAATACTAATAGCTATAACAAACCAATTGTGTAAGTGGCATGCTTTCTCATATCATTTGTCATTTGTAATCTGCTGTAAATGCAATTTGCATAGTAGAATAAGGGTCTTAGTTCTAATTGAAAATATTGCAATGTGATAGTAAAAGAAAATGACATGCACATCATTGTGATAACTCAGATTTAATTTTAAATAGCTGTTATGGCCCGGGAAAGGCTATATAGGAATACTTTAATTTATGCTCTGCGTTTTCCTGTATATAATTATAAACAACATGCAAGAAAACTTCCCCACATTAAAGAAAGGCAAAGTCAGGGAAAGGCTGCATTGTTGGCTAACGCACAAAAAAAATTGAAGGCATAGAAATTCCAAAGCACAAAGTTTCTAAGCCATAGAGTTTCTAAGCTCTAACTTCTGACACATGCAAATCGACAGAAAAATCGACATGCAAATAGACTGAAACAAAGCAGAAACTAGAAAACTACAGATCCTGTACTTTTCAGTATTGCTTAAAAAATTCCAACACAAATCTGCAAATAAACTGAAAAAACTAACGCAAATCCTACCTGAGCAGGCGTAGAACGAGGTCGGACATTCGAAGGTTCGCTGGGTGCCCGAAAATGCACCCAGCCGTCGGAGGTTTGCTGTGGCTGCCCGTCGACGGAAGCCGCCAACAAAGAGACGCCGGTGTGGTCAACCGGTGAGTTTGCAGGTCGGAACCTCGCCGGAAGTCGGAAATGTTATCTCCCACTCTTTTCTTCCCTGGACATCAATCCAGAACCCTATAAATCTCTCACCTTTCACTCCACCAAAATCCGAATTCTAAACAGGTTCTCGCCATCATAATCCAATTCAATATGCATATAATACAATTCATTCCCAAACTCCAAAACCGCTACTTATATGATAACGTTCAAGCAACGATTAGAACATGAAAAATGCCAGAACGAAGAAAAGAAATTATCAGATCAGACACGAAATAATTCTCTTATCACGAAAACAGAATCAAATCAAACTCTAGTCATAATTCAAAATTCGTGTTCTCCAGTTGAAAATACCAAACAAGAGAAGCTACCTTCGGAACTCATAAATCAATGTCAAATTGAAGGTCAACAACGGATGCTAGTGAACGATCGATTTACAAAACCAAATCCAGACCAAAAAAGCCAACATCTACTCCACCAGAGAGAGAGACCTGACGATTTGGTAGAAAGCCCGAGAGAGAGAGAGAGAAATGAACCGTCCGATGATTTTCGAAACAGAGCTTATTAGACCAGTTGCAGTTACATAATTACCCTCAAAATGATCAATGAAGGGCAGGAAAGAGTTGCATTTGTTAACGAAAAAAAAAAATTACTACGAGGGTGAAAAATGTTGTTAGCCGTTTAGAATATCCGACGCAGCGAGTCATGATTGCGGGCTCTTAAAGAGTGGATCTGGATCACGTGGTGCCTTGTAGTTTCAGATCCAGGTGTAATTTCTGGTGTCAAGTTTGGTTAATAGGCCGGCCCAATTAATTTATTCAAGACAGAGAAAGCTAGAACAAGTTTCTTATTACTTTGTTAAGGTGCTCGGTTTTGGAAGGGTTTGGTTTTGTTTGGTCCGGTTGCAACAGGAACACCCAATTAGAAAAAAAAAAAAGAAAAAAAGAAGAAGTTTTTTAGAGAGAGATGAAGAACATGCCCCTTTAGGTTTTTGATGCTAAAACCTAGTTTTGGCAGCGGTGGCTCGGTGGGCCATTGAGGCCGGGAGCTTGTCGGGCTTGTCTCAGCCCAGCCTGACAATTAATAATCTGCCCAAGTTCGGGCAGTGCTTGGCCGGACTCGATTTGATCCAATAAAAAACATATTATTATTAATTTTTAATTATTATTATATAATATGAATATTTTAAAATTTTTATTAAAAAAATTGAATGGGACCGAGACCAAGGCTGAACCATACGTGGATCAGGCTGGTCCCGAATAGAGTCCCCCAATACAGTCCAAGATAATTAGGCCTGGGCTCGGCCTGCTGTCAAGATGGGGACTGGGCCGACTTTGAATCAGGCTGGCTGGGCCGGATTCCCAGCCCTACTTGATGCGATGGTGAGAGTGCTGCATGTCAGTGAGAGTGAGAGGGCTGGGTTATTGAGGTGATAATGAGAATGATGAAGAAGAACGTGGATGGTTAGTGTGACGGCTCAGAGGTCCGTGAAGGAAGAGCCGGGGCATCATGCCAATGCTTAAGATGCCCTGTACAGGAGAACAGTTGAGGCGAGGAGAGATGGCTGAGAGGCCTGTGCAGGAATCGAGCAGGGAAATCACTTCGGAAGCCAGGAGGACTTTGAATGGAGGGTAACTTCATCCCTTTTGAATGGAATGAAAATGGTTTTCGCATGAAATGCACATCCAACTCCTTTTGAAGAAAGCTGAGGAGATGCATCATTGGCGGGTCCATGAATGGCCACTGTGATTGCAATCCCCAGTCTCTCGCTCACCAGAACTAACGATTGCACATCCTTCTCTTGCAATCCCTAGATTCAGGTGCTCTCTAGCTCTCTCTTTATTCTGTTGATTGTTATTCAATGTAAGTGTATTTACTCAATAGTGCGCCGCAATGATGAAATTAGTGCTCCCTACATCTGATGAAGTGCAATTTTCAACATCGACTTTTCTAGTTTGCTATATGAAGTGGTCCCATTGTTTTTTGGGCTCTATCAATGTGGTGGTGCCGTAGATTACCATTTCTTGAAGATGAAGTATGATTTTTCAGATTCTACAAATATGTTGTCTCCAAATGAATAACCTTAAGAAAGCTAAGATGCTTTTAATGTCCGCCATGTGGATATAACGTGTTCTTGCTTTTCAGTTTGTAAATATATTTGCTCACTTTCTATGTTATAGGGACATGTAACTTCACTGAGGACAAAAATTAATAAAGTTTTTTCTTTTCTAAAAAATTAAACATGATGGCATGATGTTTGATGACTGGAATTTATTTTATATTTAGTGCATAGTATTTTATTTTTATTTAAGTAGTAAAATTTTAGTGATAAGTCATGTTACTAATGACAACAAAAAAGGGCCGTCCTTTGTGATGAGAGTTACAAACAACTCAATATGCAAAAGAGAACATTTAATTTGTTAGTCAATCCTTTTGTGATATAGCCATTTCCTTTTCCTTGAGATCTGTCTTTCAGTTTTTTTTTTTTTTTCAATTTATTCAGACTGAGTATGTCATGGATTTGGTTCTAGTTATGTCTCAGATTCAGAAGCAAACACTTAACTTTCAATACAACTTGAAAGAGTTTAGCTTAGTGACCTTGGTTATCCTATAAATAGAGTTTTTCTATTTTGGGCTAGAACACTAGGTTCTGCTCAAAATTTCAAATATGAGCCACATGGGAGAGACTCCAAAAAAGAGCTGGATATTGACCTTCTTTGACAGAACTGAAATGTTCCAATTCCTTGCTGTAAGAGTGGTAACCTACTTCTATGCAAACACATATATTTGCTAGAGATGATACATCTAAAGACTGATCTTGGAAAGATAATTCCCATAACAGATTATTCTCTGGCGACCCAAAACTTTATAGCTCAGGTCACCCATCGCATATGTGAAAGTAGTGTGCCTTTTGGTTTCAAAATAGCCTTCAATGAGGATTTTTGTGAGACCTCCTCTCTAACCTTCTAATATTTCAGAAATCTTCAACAGGTTACATGGATAGGATATACATAATGGGGCGATCAATCACTCATTTGATCTTTCAATTATATAAATAGGGCATACATGATGGGGCATTGTTCACCCAATCAAATAAGTTTTCATATAAACCAGGAACATATTCTAAGTATTACAATATGATCAAAAATATCATTTCAATTACTTTGTACCATTGTAAACTCACTCATACTATATCACTGGAGCGAACCACACGTTCATGTATGGGATTAATATGTCTACCTCTTAAGTTATATACTTAAATGAGTTACGTGTGTTTTACTTTTAAGGACCTACACTTTCAATTTACATGGTCCTTTCAGTCTTTTACCATACCACATTGTTGTCCATTGACATTTCTATTTTTTGATTTTAGCCCATACAAGCGAGTATAAAACACATATGCATGCACACCAAGAGCAACCTCTTAGTAAGAAAAAGTCCTATGATGTACAAAAACATTACAAATCCTAACATGCTACAGTGGTAAAGCAACCTACTAGGAAGTCCCACAACTAGGGATACTTGGCCTCCCTTTAGTACTGAAATCACCCCAAATTTTTCCAAATGATACACTCTTTTATCAAAACACAAAACTTAATTTTTGGATCCAAATTAGATCCAAAACCCAAGTTCAGATTCGAATCAAGCAATTCAAACCCAAAATTCGAATAAATTCGAAACGACAAAATTTGAGCGTTGTGCATGCACAGACCTTCCTTTTGTTTTAAGAACTCATTTCTCATACCAAAACATTTTTTTTAAAACCCGAGCCACAGACTCGAACAAATCGACAACCGACAAAACCAAAATCGGATTTGAAGCGAGTTTGGAGTCAGCTCAAAATGGAGTCGCCATCCTTTTGTAACGAAAAAAACTAATTTTATATGCTTTTTAAATAATTTGAAAAAAAATAGTTTTTTTAATTTATGCTCTTTCATATCGTAAGGAGTTTTCAAATTTTTTTTTTTTCACGTCCCGTGACGCACAGTTGCGCGACGCAAAGTCGCGCAGCATGCATGCTACACAATCGTGTGAAGCGATCGCTGCAGCGCAAGGTGCTGCCGCGCGCATTCTACCGAGGCACTGGGCGTTGTTGTGCCTGGGGTGCGACAGCGCCCGGCCGGGGCTTGCAACAGTGCAGGCCCCTCCTCTTTTCTTGCAAAAACCTTTCCTTGGGGGTGTAAGAATCTTCACAAAATCACGTCTCTCCGTCTGAAAATCAGATAGATTGAGAAGAGAGGGTAGAAGAGAAGACAATGGAGGAGAAGAAGCAGTCGGCCAACCTAGCCCTTTGTTTCTTAATCTCTATTAAAAAAATAACCTAATCAGCTTACAACATAATGTACAAAAATATATAAACATTTACAAGAGTGCCACCACCTAGTATGTTTAGGCGAGTGGATATAAGAGAAGTGGATCAGGTCTGGCCAGACCTGATCCCCCATACGCACAAACTTAACAGCCCCCCTCAAGTTGTGCATGAGATTTGATCATGCACAACTTGTTCTTCAATTCCTAAAAATGTTGCCCTGTGAGTCCTTTGGTAAAGAGATCAGCTATCTGTTCACCGGTGGATATATAAGTAGGCAATATCTCGGCTTCTTGAACTTTCTGACGGATGAAGTGTTGATCAATCTCTATGTGTTTGGTACGATTATGCAAAACGGGGTCGAAGGCAATTTTTATCGCACTTTGATTGTCACGTAGTAATGAGGACTGAACAATAGGAAGATTGAGCTCTCCAAGCAAATGTAGTAACCATGACGCTTCAGCTGTCCCTGCAGCCATTGCTCTATACTCTGCCTCAGTGCCAGATGGTGCAACAGCACGCTGTTTTTTACTGCTCAAACAAATGAGATTAAAATCAAGAAAGAGACAGAAACCTGAAACTGATCGTCGGTCATCGGGATCTCCTGCCCAGTCTGCATCAGTATATGTGTATATGCTATGTCCAAGAGAGACATTTGGACATTTTGTGTAGACTAGTCCATCTCCAAGAGTAGCTTTGAGATACCGTAAGATCCGCTTAGCGGCATCCATATGTCCTTCAGTGGGTGCATGCATAAACCGAGAGATCTGATTTATAGCATATACTATGTCTGGGCGAATAAAAGTTAGGTATTGTATCATACCAACAATGCTGCGATAGAATGTAGGATTAGAATATGCAGCAGTTCCATCAGAGGCAGTCAATTTAGTGTCCAGAACACTAGGGGTAGTTATGGGTTTGCAATTAGTCATACCTGCCATGTCCAAAACATCAAGAGTATACTTGTGCTGTGTAAGAGTCAATCCATCATTCGTCCTATCAAGTTCAACACCCAAAAAATACCATAAGTCGCCGAGATCCTTCATCTTAAATTCTTATTTCAACATATCTTTAACATAAGATATATGTGAAGAAGAATTCCCAGTTATAACAATATCATCAACATATATAAGTAACCAAGTGGTAGCTTCTCCGATATGATAGATAAACAAGGAGTGATTGAGGGAGCTTCAGAGAAAACCAACTTGTTGTATATGATGAGAAAACCGATCGAACCATGATCTAGAAGCTTGCTTCAACCCATATAGAGACTTGTGCAATTTACAAACCCATTTTTGAGGATCATGAGTAGTATAGCCAGGAGGTTGCTCCATGTACACCTCTTCCTTAAGAATCTCATGAAGAAAGACATTTTTGACATCTAACTGATAAAGAGGTCATCCATGTGAGACTGCAAGAGAAATAATCACATGTATTGTTCCCATCTTGACGACCGGACTGAATGTTTCATCATAATCTTCCTCATATTGCTGAGTGAAACCGCGTGCCACAAGACGTGCTTTATGTCGATCAATGCTACCATCTGGCTTATATTTCAGTTTGTAAACCCATTTGTACCCCATAACATTCTTGTCAGCAGGACGAGGGACAATCTGCCAGGTCTGACACTCATGCAAGGCTGCCATTTCCTCATTCATAGCTTCAACCCAACATTTTTCCTTACTCGCATGGTGATAAGATTTTGGTTCCACCTTTTTGCTGACTTCTGTTATAAACAACTGAAAATCTAAAGAAAAATTGTTATAGCTCACCCATCTATCAATAGGATGTCACACGCATTGTGATTGACGTGGAGCTGCAGTAGGTACTGATCGCCTAGAATACACCAGGCCTGAGAATCAATTATGTATAGGTGGATCATTGGGCTGAGAAGATGAAGGTATACTGTTCGAGGAAGTAGTGTTGTCCAAGGAACTTCTTACAAGTGTCTCGGGCTCATTAACGGCTTGCTCCTTGTGTTCAGTCAACATTTCTGCCCCCTGTCTTAAAATTTCAGCATGTAGCCAAGTATCATAAACCTCATTTTTGTCCTTGAGTGTCAAAGAAGTAGCATTGGAATCCTGTAACCTGCTTTCATAAAAAACAACATGCCGTGAAATATGTACACACCCAGTTTTAGGGTTGTAACACCTATAACCCTTGTAGTTTTCTGCATACCCTATAAATCTGCACAAAACAGCACAATCTTGAAATTTGTTTCGCAAGGAAACATCAACATGCACATAGCACACACATCGAAAAACACACAACTCCTCATAACAAGGCTGTTCTTGATGTAATAGAAAAAATAGTGATTTTCCATCAAGCAAGGCCAATGGGAGTTGGTTTATAACATGGACAGCCGTATGAAAAGCTTCGGTCCACAATGTCATAGGTAAGTCTGTTTCATGCATCATGCTGAGCGCGCTTTCAACAATGTGCCTACGTTTCGTTTCAGCAATTCTGTTTTGCTGAGGTGTATGCGGGCATGAAATTTGTCTAATGATCCCATTATCTAATAAGTACTCAGTAAATTCATTAGAAATAAATTCACCACCACCATCACATTGAAAATGCACAATATTACTGGAATATTTATTCTGAACCAAGGCATGAAACTGAGTGAACAAGCGGAAAACTTTTGATTTGTTTTTCATGAAATGTATCCAAGTATATCGGGAATATGAATCAACAAAAATGACATAGTATCCACTCCCAGACGAAGAAGGAATTGGAGCAGGTTCCCAAACATCGGAATATATGGTATCAAAAACCTTTGAAGCTCTTTTATTGATTAATTGAAAAGGAAAGGCATGACTCTTACAGATATGACAACTCGAGCACATGCTGGACTCACTAACTGAACTTAGACTGGACTTATCTAAGAGTCTGTCTGCAACAAGACTTCGAACAAAAGACTGACTACAATGAGCTAACTGACCATGCCAAATGGATGGCTTATTATACTCTGCGACATTAACTTCACTATGACTTGGAAAACATGAATCTGAAAGGTGAGGTTTTGACAGCTGTGGAGCTTCTTCAAGGACATACATATCTCCTTTGCGAGTGCTCTCAGCGAATGTCTTCTTGGTTCGAGCATCCTTGAAATAAACAGAAGACGATGTGAATTCAACAGAGGAGTAAGTATCATCAATAAGTTTAGACACTAAGATAATATTTTTCTTAACACTTGGAACAACAAGGACATTTTTAATGGAATGGAAGAAGAGTCCATAGATATGCATTTCCAATGTGCGATATTGTGTGGTGGGAACCATCTCAAGTGACAACTGAGTCTTGATCTAAATAAGGGAAAACACTAGAGAGATTACCTGTGTCACCAGTAGCATGGGCTGCTGCCCCAGAGTCTACATACCACTCTCCTTGCTCGTTTTGTTTCAAGTGGAGCTTGGATAGGGCTGTCATGAGAAGTTGCTGCACGTCTGTTGAAACATTTGATATCTGATTTGAGCCAGATGAAGATGAAGCTGACCCTGCTGCTGCTTTGTTCTCACGCCTAACCTGATTATTTTTGTTCTGAGGGTTGTGCCAACATTCTGATTTTACATGCCCCTTCTTGTTTCAATAGAAACAAGTTGAAACCCTTCTAGATGTGGCAGAGGTTGTATTCATTCCTGGTGGTGTTGGGAGAATCCCTCTTCCCATTCCTGTCTGAGAAGTCCAAGGATGAGTGTAATTCCCTTGCAGTGCATGTGTCCCTGTGATCAGTACATTGTGGCTGTTGGAAGGAATCAAATTATGTTGCTGAACACGACTAGCTTCATGTTGAAATAGCTTGGCCTTCAGATCTTCAAAAGATGAGAGGATAGGTAGGACTTCCAAGGCTGTGCAAAAAAATGTCAAAATCTGTTTCCAGTCCACTCAAAGCTTGTTGCACTTTGTCCTTGTCGTTGACGGGATGTCCAATGGCAGCAAGCTGATCACTTACACTTTTAATTTCATTCAAATATTCCAAAACCGTACGCGTCCCGCGCTTGATGTCCTGAAATTGCCTTCTTAACTATAGAAAACGTGCTTTCGATACTTGAGAATACGTTGTGGCAAGGGTAGACCACAACTCTAGGGCTGTTAAATCATCATCAATGCCTCCTAATACCTCCTCTGACAAGGTAGAAGTAATATAGGCAACAATGGACTGGTCGTGAGCCAGCCAAACTTCATATTCAGGATTGTTTTCAGTAATAGTTTCATATTCAAAACTGATTTCACTCACAGCCGAAGCCCCAACAGCTTGATCTCCCACTACGGTCTTCTTCACTTCACAGTCAATATACTTTGGAGGTGCTGGACTGGTGCCATCAATATGCCCATAGAGTCTATGACTCTTAATAAACGGAACAATTTGACATTTTCAAGTCAAATAGTTACTATGATTCAGTTTTTGAGAGATAAGTTGGGAGAGAAAGCTGAACGATAGAAGAGAGGGGGTCGGCTGATCCATAACTAAATAGGGATGGTTAGGGCAGGCGACGTGAGGCAAGATATAGAGCAAGCGACAGAGATTAGGGCAAATCACACAAGATTTAGGGCAGAAACTGAAATGAGGGATAACCACGCCAGAAAGAGGATTTAGAGCAGATTAGGGCTAATCACATCAAACTGAAATCACTAACCGGAGGACAATGCAACTTGGTTCTGATACCATGTAAGAATCTTCACAAAATCACGTCTCTCCGTCTGAAAATCAGATAGATTGAGAAGCGAGGGTAGAAGAGAAGACAATGGAGTAGAAGAAGCAGTCGGCCAACCTAGCCCTGCGTTTCTTAATGTCTATTAAAAAAAATAACCTAATCAGGTGACAACAAAATGTACAAAAATATATAAACATTTACAAGAGTGCCATCGCCTAGTATGTTTAGGCGAGTGGATATAAGAGAAGTGGATCGGGTCTGACCAAACCCGATCCCCCATACACACAAACTTAACAAGGGGGGGGGGGGGATTTTGGTTTCTTTCATTGGGCAATAGCCCTGCCCACACCTCAAAAGGGTGTTTGTAGGGCTAGTAGCCTATCCCATTTAGTCAAAACCTACTTTTTTGAAAAAAAAATGAAAATAATTCAAAATTCTTTGAAATTCGAATGAAAATTTTGTGAAATTCAAAAAATTCAAATTTTGAGTTTTGGCTCCAAAACTCTTTATAAAAACCCTTATTATCCTCCCTCTTGGGTATAGCCCTTGGAGAGATTCTAGCAAATTTTCACTTGAGAACTTAAAGTTTTATTAAATCTCTTCCTCCATTTCTCTCTTCCTCTTTTATTTTCAATCCCTCTCATTCTTCAACTTGGAGCAAGTTTCCTCAAGCAACAACTCTTCAAGGGAGCACGAAGATATCTTGGAGGCATCCTCTTCATCACCTTAGAGCTTCACTCAAGGAGATCTAGGATCAATCCAAGCTAAAGTGTTTATTTTCTCTAAGTCTTTCTTATTTAGAGGTATGTAACTCAAATCTCACTCCATTCTTTCCCTTATTTTTCTCTCTTCTTCCTCTCCCCATGGCCATATGAGATAATCTTCAAATCTCTATTCAAGAGTCAAGAAACTATACTCGAGTGCACTGAGAGTATGAGAAGATGAGATGATAATTTTATTTTTAAGTCATGCTTTTTCTTTTCACAAATGTATCCTAGTTGTTGTTCTTTTGCCGCTTCCCTCATTCATCACTCCATGGTCATATAAGATAGCCCTAAATCTCTATTTTAGAGTCAATGGGCTATTTTTAAGTGCACCGGGAGCATGAGAAGGTGAAGTGGTAATTTTGTTTTATGCTTGAATCATGTCATCTCATTTCTTGAATATAGTTTTGTTTTGCTTCTCTTGTTTTCTTCCCTTCTTCATCTCCTTATGGCCATACACGATAGCCCTAAAATCTCTATTTTAGAGTCAAGGAGCTATTTTTAAGTGCACCAGGAGCATGTGAAGGCAAAGTAATCTTTTATTTTATGATTAAATCATGCTCTTTCTTTTCTTAAATATAGTCTTGTTCTTGTTACTTTTTTTCCTCTCTTCTTCATCTCTTCATGGCTATATGAGATAACTTTTGATCTTTATTTTAGAGTCAAGAAGCTATGCTCGAGTGCACCGGGAGCATGAGAAGATGATGTGATATTTCATTTTATGGTTGAATCATGATCTCTCTCTTTCCTTGAATATTCCTTTGTTTCAAGATATTATCCATACATAGTTGTTTGGTTTTTCATTTATATGTGAATGTATGAAGAGAATGAGAGTGTGGTTTGAGACTTTTTATCTTTATGTTAATTTTTGAGGTTGAGACTTGTCCAACCCTGGAAAACCCTGATGAATATGTACATGTTAATATGCATTTGCATGTCATTTCGCGTTAGTTTTCTTTTAATCATCCTATTAGGAACCCTAATGGGCATCTTATCATGTGATTTGAGTTTCTTTCATACTCAACTTTAGAAAACACATATTCCCTTGCAACCAATGAAATAACTATGTTTTATGTTTATAATCATGTTTTTCAAAATATTTCAAAAGAACCATTTCTAATGTGGCTTTGGAGACTTAGCTTAGACTCTTGCATGAGTCCAATCTCCCCTCCGGCCTACATTAAACTTGAAGTCAGATGTTTTAAGTATTTTTAATCTCATGAAAACATACATGTATATACATGTTATATATATATATATATATATATGTGTGTGTGTGTGTGTGTGTGTGTGTGTGTGTGTGTGTGTGTGTGTGCACATGATGTTCTACTTCCTCTCTCTAGAATCTTTTATTTATCTCTTCAAATTAAATGTTTTTTCCTCCAAATTTCTTATATATATATATATATATATATTCCTCTATTTCTTTCCCTCTAAAATATCTCTTTATCTTCTAATCAATACTCTCTTTTATAAACTTTCATATACGTGAATGTGTGATAATATGTACATATATATGTGCATCTCTCTCTCTCTCTTTCTTTTTCAAAAACTTCTCTTTCCTCTCTATTTAAGTTGATACTTCATTTTTTTAAGTTTTTCACATAGATGAGTGTACATATATATACACATATGCATATATATGTGTATGTATGTACACATAAAATACATACAAAGATATGTGTCTCTTCCTCTTTTAAAATTCTCATTCAGTGATCTTCAAAACCTTTTTCTCTTTATCTTTCTCTTTTCTCATATTTATTGACTTCACTAAAACCAAAGTTCAAGTAGTGACCCAATATTGGAATCATGCTTGATGGTCTACAACCCCAATCCATTTTCAAAAATTTTTCTTTCTTATATATGATAGTTATCAAAACAAAAATCTTAGATGTATGATGTGGTAGGAATGGCTTTTAAATGAATGTTGTGTTATGAATGCTTTAATCATCTAGGATCAATGCATTCATGCATTACACTCACTTAACATCACTTGTGATCACAAACACCACTCCAAAGAACTTAAGTAAGAGGAGATAACTATAACTAGGTGGTAACCAAATTAGAAGAAAATCTCAAACCTACTTAAAGTTTTAAGAGAACACAAAAGTGACTTTAAAAATAGATCTCCAAAGTTTTCTAAATATTTATAAAGAACTTCTCAAAATAAAAATGTTTTACACTTTTCAAAGCTTTCTAAAAGTTTTGAAACATGAAATCTTCAACATTTTCTCAAACATTACATCGCATATAGAATGAAAATATGTTTAAGCAAAAATGAAATGCATCAATGATAGACAACCCTTGGATTGATTACCCCCGGTAAAGGCACCGGGAATGGCTGATCCTTGTACCGACGGGCGAGTCCCTTTCTCTCTCATTTTCAAAAGAAAACTCATTTTTCTGGAGCATTCCAAAAACCAAAATACCAAAGATTTTTGGTGATGCGAACAAAGACATTTAGCTTGGGAAGGCATCAGTGTTCCACTTTAAACACATAATATGATACAATAATTCAAGGTCTTGCACTACCTACCGTTTGAGTAAGCTAGCCAATTGAAAGGAAGTGAGGCATATCCACATGGAGCGACCCATCCGGTTGGCCTTCACATTTTTAGTACATTATTGATTTTAGATTTTGAGCTTAAAATAGATAAACTTCATTTTCAATTGAATAACAAATTACAATATGCCCAAAAGCCTCGTTCAATTCCATTCAAGTTCATTGGCTCATAGTTCGATCAAAATTGAATGTGGATGTCAATTGTTAGATGAGACCCAGTCGAGGCTCTTTTATCATTAGCACTATTGAAGATATTAATGGCAAGACCATAACAAATAAGTTGATGTTTGATAATAGTTGATATCCAGACATTGGTGCATCACATCACATCATATCCAAACAAATGTTAGTTGGCTATTGTAGGTATCAGTTCTATCAATTTACTTCTTAATTGAACCCATTTTAGTTAAAGTTTATTTTGCATGTGTTGATGTCAACACCCCAAATTTTTTTCACCAAATGACCATTTTACCACTCTACAAGAAAGTTTTAAACTGAGCTTTCAAAAGTGATTTTAAATCTAAGATCCAGCTATAGAAAATTAGAGACAAACCCATGTTATTTAGACATCTGATACCTAGACCAAGGTCACCTAGGTTGTTGTCATCATGTCAAATGTCCATTTTTGCTCTTGAATGTTAGAAATTCCTAAAAAACCTTAGAAATGATTTAAAACAAACTCAAATAAGGTAATTCTTAGATCTACAAGTCTCTAAGGGCAATTAGAATTAGCTCACCAGCTCTTTTGAACAACTCAAGTTGGCTCTTTTGAACAACTCAAGTTGGCTGGTGATATCTCAATTGAGCTCACGAGAACCTAAAACTGCATTTTTAGCTCGATCATATATCCTTAAGTCCAACCATGTTTAGAATAAATTTAGCTGGATGAAATTATTATTTCACTTTCTTTGAGTTACCACAAATTTTAGTTACATAGTAACTCGCAAGTTTCCACTGGCCCTCTCTTATTCAGTTGGGTCCGAGTTGAATTTCAGTTCAGCTGGTTTGACTTAGCTCGACCGAACTAGTATCATATATAAATATATCTTCCTTTAGTTCAGATTGAATTCATTCATCGTAGTTTAAGTTCAATTTAGTTTCGAAGGTCCAAGAGGTCACTCTTTCTCTTTCTCTTTTGTTTTCAGGGGTTTGAACAGAATTTGAACTCAATTTGATGGTGAGCTAAACCAAGCTAGGATCATGCTTATTATGTACAAAGTTATCTTTTCTTAGTGTGGTTTGAGTTCATTCATCTCTATTTGAGTTCAATTTAGTTTTGAATGTACTAGAGGTCACATTCTCTCCTATTTTCAAGGACTTGAGCTGAATTTGAGTTCAACCTGATGAAGTGAACTGAAACCAAGCTTATCATGTATAAATTTATATTCTCTTAGATCAGATTGAGTTCATTCATTCTAGTTTAAGTTCAATTTAGGTCCACAGGTTCCATAGCTCATTCTTTGTAATTGCTACACTCTACAAATATATGTCAAGCTAAATTAAGCAAAATCATATCAATTTTTTTTCAATTTTTCAATATACTTTTACCGATAAATAGTTGATCTAAGCACCCTTAGCTCCACCAGTGAAAATTCAAATTTTAACGTGATTTTCAAGTCCTTAGGTTTCCTTTATAGATATGACATTTACAACTTGTAAATTTTAGAAAATTTGATTCTAGAACAATCTAGAAGGAATTTTTCAGTAAAATTTTAACCAAAGCCGATACATGCTACTCTATCGAATACATAAAAAATCTTACCCCTAGGGTAAAATAGTCATTTCCTTTTAGAAACCTCATTCATGCCTAAGGGCAAAATCACCATTTCATGTTCAATAATATCATTTTTGTACTTAGGTTATATGCCACATATACCCATGTTTATAATATTTGGAGCATCAATTATAATCTTTTCATAAACTTTTTTAGTTCCATGAACTGTTGTAATCTAGATATCTTATCGAGAGTTCTGATCCTAATCTTTTATTACATCCAAGATCTATTTTCTAATAGTTTCTCTAGATTCATATCTTGATTTATGCCTCAGATCCATGTCAATATTTGTCTTCACAAATTTACTCTAGATTCAGATCTTGATTTGAATCTCAGGACCATATCTCAATCCAAGTTCCAAATGCATAAATGTGCATACATAAGAAAAATGTCATGCTTGATTTCATACACTATGCATGATGTCAATCCAAATAGTTACTCATGATTCATGTAGAACTTTGAGCTGAGCACTTTGGTCCAGACAAATTTGAAATATGTGTTCATAAGGCTCTGATATGGTCATTTTTTCATTTCAATATCTCATTTAATATGTAGTTTTAAGACTTGACATATGGTTTGCTTGGGAGAGGACCTCTCTTTCTCTTTCCAAAAGTTTAGTCTGTATGGATGTAGAGGGAGAGGATTTTCTCTCTCCTCATGCTATAAAAGGGGACTCCTCCATCTCTTTACACATGCTTTTTGCTCTTTGCTTGTACTTGCAAAGAGTTTGGGAATAATCCAAACAAGTACCCAAGCTAAAATTGAGTAAAAACTTTTAGAGTTTTGAGGTCTTGGATTCGAGCTGCAGTAGCACTAACCAAGAAGTAAAGGAGACTCAAATAGGGTTCGTGGGGGCAGGCTCAGCTAGGTCTTTAGAGTTCAGGCAATTTCTTTTCCCTTCTCATTCTTCTCTTCATTTTTGAGTTTAGTTCTTTCAGTAGCATGCCTTAAAATTTTCTTTAGCATGTTTAGTTTAAGTTAATTTTACTTTAATTTTTTGTTTAATTTCCTTTACGCATGCTTAAGTTTTAGAATTTCTAGCTTTCTTAGAATTAGAATTTTAATTTTTCAATCCATACGCTAGGGATATGGGTCAACTATGCCCCTCCTTCCTCTCTTTCTCTTTCTCTCTCTCTCTCATTTCAGTACTCAAATTTTGGTTTATATCCTTTAATGCACGTGAAAGCCTTTTGTAGTGTTGAAGGAAAAAAATTATTGAATCATGAATGTGATGAACCTTTCATGAATGTGGTATGAGAGGGTGGACATCTTGTCCCTATTCCAATCAATAGAATGAGGTAGTTTAGAGAAAACATTAGCATACAAGAGAAAGCTGTTTATGTATGATGGTTCCTAGTTTTAGGTTGACGCCTTTAGACATGCTGCTTATATCATTAATTAGCTCTCAAGTGCAAATACTATTTGTGCCTCACCATTTGAACTCCTTTTCACAAAGAAGCCCTCTATGGATCTATCATGGTGTAATTAGCAACACTTGTATCATTATCTTGTTCCATACAATAATAATAAGCTTGAACCAAAGTCTCAAATTGCATCTATCTTTGGGTAGTAGATAATTACAAAGGTGTATTATATTTTAATCATGTGATTACGAAAATTTACATTTCATGGCACATGCATTTTGATGAGATCACTTGCTTACAGTGTTGACAAGTGTGTGCGTTTCGAGGTGTTAAGTGCATGCCTCAAAACACATCAACACATAAAACGCCTCAATGCGTTCAGGTAAGGTGCACATTTACCAGATGTGTGTGCACATCAGCGTTGTGCGCCTTGTTTCTTTTTGAAAAACTATGTCAAACATTGGCTTTTTTATTTTATTTTTTATTTTCACGTTAAACAAGAAGAACACCCGCTTCTTCAAGTGCCTTATGGGAAACCACCCCGTTAAGAAAAAGTGACCATCTTTCAGTCATTCATGTTTCCAAAGTATTTTTTTCTGCAAGGAAAAACCCTTGCCCTCTTTCACCCAGTGGCTCAGCCTTTCCCCACTCTCGAGTCGATGTCCTTTCCGCCTGAGCACTCTCTAGACGACGACTAAGCTGCCTCTACCTCTTTGAACCTGCGACTACCTCCAACGATTTGTTTTCATTAAACAAGCCAGTGTTTTTCAAATTTTGATGTGCTCTCTCTCAATGGTCTATCACTTCGTAATCTCAGTCCTGCCGGTCTCTTTCTTCGTGCATCTAGCCGGAACTATCATGTCTGACCAGCCATTAGCCATTCTGGCTGCCTCTCGAGTCTCTCCGTCCATCCCTTTGAGTTATCTCGCCAGTGGTCTTGCTTCCTGTTTCGACTTCTCAAGAGGCAATGGTCACCCCTGGCCGATAGTACGACAACAAGAACAGTAAACAATAGTGTTCGACTTGCATAACATTTTTTCAATTGCTTGGTAGTTGGCATAGCTGCATGCGTGTTATAATTTGTCCCAAATAATTCTATGGCTGGGAAAAAGTCCACTATAAAAACATCATGTTCTTCCATTCTTTGGTCCAATAACGTAGCTGGTCCTGTGGACAACTCCAATCATCATCAGAATAGCAGTCGAGCTCTTCCCACTTGGATTTCAACATTGCATAAAAACCAGCCACAAAAAGTTTCCTTGTCGTAGGGCATAGACATCCTTCATTAACTGATACACATGAACATCCTTCTTCTTTTGGCCATCCATTTGTTCTAAAATGCATCACATGTCTCTACAGTCCTCTTGCAAATAATAAGAGGTTGAATATTGAAAGAAACAGAGTTAACAAGCCAAGTTTTTTGTCTTCATGAAACCATGTATCCCATGCTGGGCTAGTCTCAGGTGGTTCCCCCATCTTCCCATTGACATAGGCAATTCGGCCCCGACTAGCGATCCTCATAGTTATAGCATCGAACCATTGAAGATAATATTCCTTAGTAAGATGAATAGTGGTAACCTGAACAAATATATTTTCAGTTCTAGAGACCCCAACATCTGCCTGGTCAGTGTTAACAGTAGAGGAGGCTGATTCCGCCATCCCAATATAGTGATTTAACAATCAAGGATGAAGAGAAAGGCCTGTGACTCATAGTGGTGCAGCCATGAACAAAAACAACTGTAACAGAGGATAATACAAAAAGAGGTTACTTGCTGAAATGAGTATAGGGAGGCAACACAACAGCTGTATCGTGAGACTGCAGAGAAAAGCCAGGAGACGTAGCAGAGCAAGCACCACTGAAGTCTGGCTATGCAGTAGAAAGGCACAACTGAAGTCAGGTGATGCAACAGCCTCAAGTGAGGGTGACGCAGAGATGGCACTGCTGATTGAATGGACAGTGTTCTCAGGCGTTGGCAGCTCCGGTGGTGGACGGTGATTGGAAGCCGTGCAACAGGCGGAAGCTGTGGAGGGTGGGTGGAGGAAGGAAGACGCTGCCATCGACCAAAGCAGGGCACACGAGGAACAACGGCAGGGAGCAGGGACTGACGACGACATTTTTTTTATAGCAAAAATGCAGGAGTGACGGGCGATGCTCAGGCGAAGCACGACAGGGCACACGGTCAACTTTCCTGAACTTCACGGCTGAGACAGTTGACGAAAGAGCTCAAGCGACTTGGCGATAGCAATGGCGCCATCGAGAGACAGACAATGGTAGATGAGAGGGGAGAGAGCAGCAACAATAGGCGAGCAGGAGACAACCTCCACCGAAACCTCATTGGCTGCAGCAACGACAACAAGAGACAGACAACAACAAACAAGAGGGGAGAGAGCAGCGACAACAATGACTTGCTGTTGGGACTTTACATTCGAGCTTCAAAACAGACCTCCACCGTCAATGCACGTAGAAATGATAACAGATGTTGGGCGATGTTGGCAACAGAGGATTCTTCACCCAAACAGTGCCAAAGGATTCTCCATCCAAACTGAACAGTAAACTCAGAACCAATCGGCTCTGATACCATGTAGAAAGATGGAAACAACACAAGAAGACAAATTTAATGTGGAAAACCCTCAACACGAGGGAAAACCCACAGAGGAGTAATCTGGCGCCCACTAGCAGCTAGACGTTCTCTCTCATTCAACTTTCTTTCACACTTTTAATTTAGGGTTACAATGGCTTAAATAAAGCCCAACAAGATCAACAATTTGGATCGGGTCCAAACCCAGACCCAGACAAGATACAAATAACAACACACACAACAGTAGTGACGCAATGGACTACCTTGACGTTTGGTGGCTGGAGGAATGCTTGAGGGGCTATTGTGGAAGACTATATCAGTTTGGGCTTCATTAGAGAGATGAGCGAGGCCTATTTTGTTTATGAATAATTATTATTTGAGCATGCTAGATTCAATATTGAATGACCTATTACGCATGATAGAAATTTTATTATATTAGAAAATGTTTAGGACTGCTCTAGAGGGGCGTTGATTCATGCTATATTTTTTTCTGATGAATGTGGGAAGGGAACACTTATATTGGCTTGATGACACATAGTTTGAAGGGAAGACAAAATGTAGAAATTATTAGGGTGCAGACATGCACAAGTGTATAAACAAATGATCTTATCTTGTCGGTTTGATTAATTTTATACTTTTGCTAGTGAATTAGTAGTGTCATCCTCAAATTGTTAAAGGAGAAGCGTAATTGCAAGTGTGATGCCTCAACTAGGTGCTAGGCGTTTTGAGTATTTGATGTTAAGTTTGAGTGAAAAACTCTTGAGAGTATATGATGGTTAGGCAAGGGACCCTATGAGTATAGACATGAAGATAAATATATATGTCACCACTTGGTAACTCGACTTGTCGGTAGCATGGTGTGAATTATCGAATAGGAACGACACCGGTAATTTCTAATCAAACCTTGAGTAAAAAGATGAGTTGAGAAGTATACAATTGTTGGGATGCATGGGATGTGGAGGTTAGATTGGTCGGTTACGAGCTTGTAAATATGGAAAAAAATTTAAAGAACGGTTCTATAGGCCGATTCAACTTGTTGGCACCTGCTCGAGTCAATAACCTACAAATCGATGCTCCTATTGCTCACCTAAATAGATTTTAAAGTGAATGAGATAGAAAACTTATTGGTTTGAATGTTTACAGGTGTACCGTGTATATCGAGAAGACCCTAAACAATAGGATCTGGAGCTTGAGGCAATTTTGGGTTTTTGTGGAGATGCGTGACAAGTATAACGACATTCCAGACAAATCTTAGCATGGGACCAAATTATGGATTGAATATTGCATTCTCGAATGTGAGCTTTCAGAATCGTTGAATCCTATGAATATGTTTTGTTAAATGATGTGTGATATGACATGCTTTTTTCAATTAACATATAAATGTCTGTGTGAGATTGATTGATTACGAGATAACTATTTTTAAAATGTTACGCGATGACATATGCATGCTGGGAGTTTTAACTGCATAAGACAACTTAAGTAGGGTATCAAGTTGAGTACCTCCTCGACTCTGATTGTGCATTAGTGAGCTTCTTCGCATAATATTTGCTTAGAACAACTATGTGCCAATCACATATCGAGATTGCTCTTAGTGGTTTGGCTAAGTGTTCATATGAAGTCATTGTTATGGTTTGGTTGTTTGTTATGAGATTTTTATTTACATTGCCATTGGGGGTGCTTTGATTGAATAGACTTATAATGGGTAGAATCACCCACACAGTGTGGTTTGGCTAGCCAAGAGTATTGATTGAATATATGACATTCTTATGAAGGCAGTTTGGAGTCTACACTCATAAAGTGAACAAACCTTGAGTACAAGACAATTTTAATGTGTTTTAATAATGATAAATTGAGCTCCACTTTGATTGTTGTGTCGTCACACCTCGATGTGTTATGTTGAAAGAAAAAAAAAATCAGGTAAAAAGTCGGAGTGTGATAGGAACTATCAATCACATGTGTGGATCTCTATCATTAATGTAAAAAAAAACTATACTTTTGGTTCTAAGCTGACCAAATTTCAAATTTGATTCACCAAGCCATCAACCACATTGAAGATGAAGTTTTATCTTCATCATGTTCTTCACAATGTCTTATTTGTATCCCTTCTTTGAAGTTAAACCTCATTCCTTTCCTAAATGTTTTGAGCATATCATTCTATGTCATTTTC
This sequence comes from Nymphaea thermarum, assembly GCA_011799765.1. Taxonomy (NCBI): domain Eukaryota; kingdom Viridiplantae; phylum Streptophyta; class Magnoliopsida; order Nymphaeales; family Nymphaeaceae; genus Nymphaea; species Nymphaea thermarum. The sequence continues at coordinate 57,729 of JAANDH010000840.1, read as the reverse complement.
ATCATGCATCTTGTTGCATGCCGGCCCTAAGGACATAAGAGATGTTTGGATTGGTTAAAGCTTACTTTAAACTTTATTCTTGAAGATAATGAGGCACCAGTTGTGGCTGCTTTTTTAAATAATGACATGGATCCTTGGCATATGTGGTTTGGACATGTATCAAGATATTTAAAAACACTTGGTAATGTTGTTCATAACATCAATAAACTTGTAAGTTGAGCACCCAGTTTCCTTAACAGTTTAATTAGATTCATAATAGACCTAATCAAACAACAAATTAACCTCATGAAAGCTAATAGGATGAAAAGTTATTGTCTCAAATAAATAAGATTAATGAACATATCCTATACACCTAAATATGCAAAGTATACTATGTGCATCAACAAGTAGAGCACATTAAAACATTGTAATTTGTGGCATTTGTTTCTATGAATTAACTAACTTGCTTGTTCCATAAGAGAAAATTGAAAAAATGAAATGAAAGTTGATTATTACAAGTCAGTCCTGTTTGTTAGCCCTTTCATTGTTGCTGGTAATGGTCCTGTGAGTAGTTTGAGGAGAGGACTGATATGTGCAATTGTATGATATTGTGAAGAGCAAATAGAAATTTTCACATTGTTCTTTACTTACTTTGTTGTTATTTTAATAGCTATTCATAATTTTAACATTATTTTTATGGATATTATGTATTTAATGATTTTGGTCATGAAGCTTAATCAACAAGTAGGCCACTTTGCTGTGCTTCATCGCATTTAACAACATTGATTTCTTATATGTTCAATCTCGTGAACATGTGCCACAATGGATGCAAAATCAGTCCAACAGTGGCTGTCTAGATTGTTCCCACACTCTTCAAAGCTAGAAGGAGAAATGAGTCTACAATCATAATCTGGTCCTCTTGCTTGTTTCTCCTCACAAACGGCTTGATGTACACAGACTGGAGGATAAAAATTGCAATGAACTTTGGTGACACTACAGTTAAATGGTAGCATTGTGAACCTCATCTTAGGTAATGAGGCTGCTAGCTCCAATTCTAATAGGTTGGCTGAAATTGAGATGGCTATGAAAGCTTGTGTGCTGCCACAAATCCTCAAACAACACATCCCATAATCAACAGGATGAACAAAAAGACTACAGGTGTTCATGACATCACCCTATTGTTTAAATTTTGCCACGGCTTGCATTGTAACTAGTGATAAATGCAAACCAATAGAATTGTTGCAAGCCCTTCCTCAACCTAAGTTGTGTAATGATATGAAGAGCACGACCCGTTGATAAGGAACAAACTTTTGGAGCTTGTTCCCTTACATATGCCAAATAATATTGTTGGTTGTTAGTAGGTTTTCAAAATCAAGAAAATTGCTTATGGAACTTTGATAAGTTTTCTAAAACACATTTGGTCACAAAGGGATACAATCACTATGAGGGAGTTGACTACTTTGAGACTTACAGTCAAGCCTGTCACAATACATATTATTTTGTTTGTTGTTGTTAGTAAAAACTGGACCGTCCAACAATCAAATATCAATAGTGCGTTCTCTCATGGACAACTCCAAGAGGAATACTTCATGCAACAACCACTGGGTTTTGAAGTTAGAATGTGATATTTGCAAGTTGAAAAAAACCTTATATGATTTAACACAAGCCATATAGTCTTGGTTTGATTGTCTTAAACAACATTCACTGAATCTAAGGTGGGATGTCATTGTTCTTCAAAATAACAAAATCAAAATTTGGGGATAATGTATGTTCTTCCACAACAATTTTCTATCAAAGACTTGAGCGAACTGATCTTCTTTTTTAGGCAAGGAGGTTGAAAGGAAAACGATGGTATTCTCTTAACCCAAAAAAAAAATACATTTATGATCATTAAACCAGAATGTTGAATTCAAATACATTAAGTACTCCAACAACACCCAATGTCAAATTGACGAAAAAAGAGAGAAAGCGCCCTCGAGATCCAACACGTTATAGGCATATTTTAGGTGCCCTATAGTATCTTTCCTTTACAACACCAGACATCACACACTTAGTCAACAAGACTTGCCAGTTTATGTAAAAGCCTACTAGTCAACGTATAACACATGTAAAAATGAGTATTGAGATTTTTGAATGGAACAATTACAACATGGCTTAAAATTCCATGGTCACCAAATTTTGACTTAAGATCTATAGAGATGCTGACCAAATGACCAATCGTCCACTAGAGGATACCTAGTCTACATCGGGGCAAATTTGGTGCCATGGAAAACTAGCAAACAACAAACTATGGCTTAGTCTAGTACTGAAGTCGAATACAAAATCGTCGCTGATGGAGTGTCCAGAGGCTTATGGTTTCAAAATTTACTTGAAGAGCTTGGTATTTAGAATACGAAGATTATGGCCTTGTACTGTGACATCTTTGGAGCCACTTATGTTGTGGCTAATCCAAAGTTCCATTCATGAATGAAACATACAAAAATATACTATTATTTTGTAATGGAAAATGTGGGGTGCAACAAAATTGAAATTAAATTTGTTACTTTTAAATTTCAAACTGCTGGCATCCTAACCAAGAATTTGGGAGCCGAATGGTTTTTTTTAATTGAGGAACAATCTTACTCTCAGGGAGATAAAATTGAGAGGAAGTATTGAAGATATTAACAACAAAATGACATCACATGAAAATTTGATAGATAGAAAAGGAAGACCAGCCATGGTTCATGCAAGATAAGGAAACGAGTTGAAACAGAAAAATTTGCAAATAAATCCAATCTTAAACCTCCTTATCATGTAGTGTTGGAACAACAAAAATCATAGGGATTGATAATTAAAGAAAAATCTCCAATAGTTGTATAACGACAATGGTCAATAAAATCTTATGCATGAGTGAGAGTGTGAGAGACCTTTATCGTTGGCATAGGTTGTTTCCCTCTAGCCCTCTAGCCGAATCATGTATATTCTCTTGTGAATGTTTTTTTGTTTCTATTTAGCTTTATACATTTCAAGCACAAACACAAAAACCATGTCAATCTACCATTTTAGGTGTTCAATTATATCTTTTACCTCTTATATTCATTCCTGCTGGATTATACACTTGGAACATGTGATCCTAAATTGCTATTTGTATACAAAGTTTACCTGAGATGCAAATGTATTCATTATATTATTATTTAATTACAGGTTCCAATTCTTTTTAAGTTAAATTCAATTCATAAGTTTAGACACATTTTCAAATCACAAAGAGCATTCTCACTCTGCATTTAGTGAAATGTTGTTCTGCACAATTATCAATCTATGATGTGTTATGCTTGAGGAATCAATCTCCACTATTAGACAGACCTACAACTATCACAAACAAAAATAATATTATATGCATATGCATGTTCATATTCAATTCAAAACACACTCAAATTGATAGTCAACTTCCACATAATAGTCAGAATTCTTCAAAAATTCATTGTCAATCAATCCAGTCAAATGCTACAATTTACTCTGGGAATATTGAGACACAATTTAACTGGGAAACAACCATAACAAGGCGTGCACTTTAATCCACTCAAAATTCTCAACTTTGGCACTTCTACATGCAACCACCTATCATTGCTGCCCCCATCTTAACATGCATTTCTTTCTCCTTCCTCATCCTCCTTTTTTTTCCTTTTCCTGTTTATCATTTCTCTTTCTGTCACACCCCGACCTTTTGACACTCAACTATTTTTTTTTTTTAAACATCAAACATCGAGGTGTGACTACACAACGGTTCAAAAGACATGAGCCAAAGCCATTCAAAACAATGGGGCGAACTTTCATTTATGTAATCATTTCAGTTCATACAAAATCACATTTATGTGTAACAAAAATGTCCCAAACTGTACAATTGATGCCTACAAAAACAAGACATCGGTAAAACCAAAATAAGACGCGCCGGCACTATACAAATATAACCCAAATCCTCTCCAGTAGGATGTGAGTGAAGCCGTCTGCTCAACCTGCTGCCCTAGGTCCGCCAAAACCTGAAAAAAAGGAAACAACTGAAGGCTTAGCCTTCACAGTATGGCAACAAGCCAGGAAAATACCAAACCCTCTCAGGTAAGGCTCAAATAAAAACAAATATCAAGATCATCTATCCTCATGTCGTATCAGGGCACGACACGTACAGGCCACTCAATGGCCACAGTCACTACTTTTTCCAATCACATGCAAGCATGCTTAAACATTTCACTTGCATTTTAAGCACAACAATCACATACACTTCAAACACATACTATCAATCATATTCAATACATTTTCGTTAACTTCAGTGTATTAACAGTTCCTGTGGGTGCAAACACAGGCATGTGCACACCGCGGGCGGCCTGCAGCTGAGAGACAATCCCCGTGGTGACCCATAACAGTATGGATCCATTTCATCTGCTGCAGCGGTAGAACACTCATCCTTGGCTGTGTGAAGTCCAAGGTGAGATACTCAGCCTTCCCTAGAACACCCAGGTTGGGAAGGCGGGAGCCCACGCTCCAAGCGCTCCGACAGGCAAGACCAGTGGCAAGACAACGAGGGGACGTCTCCCTAACACATAGCCACATCCCACTGGCCTCTCATCTCTTATTCATTCATTCTTATAATTAGATTAACACATTCACAACTGACTGGCTAGCTCACGAGGTTGGTGCACTTCACGAGTGCACCCACTCCCCCCAATTGCCTCCACACGAGGTTTACACCAAACATTAACGGTCATTGCTAGCCGTCACACAATGCGGGTACAACTACCCTTCAATTCAATCATTTGCATCGTTGCTTACAACAATGTATATGCAACAGAACAAAATATTCACGTCATTTATCATATCAATCACATTTTCAAAAACTTAGCCAGACCACAGAGAGTAGTCTCGATCTGCGACTGGCTCGTGGCTGTCCTATGCAGTTATCATTCTATGATGCTTTCTAATGCATAGTTGGTGTCGAGGAGACACTCGACTCGATACCCTGCCTCATCTGTCCTAAACAGATATCAATTCTAGCATGCACATGCAAATGCGTAACATTTTCAAAACAATTACTAATAGTCTTTCAAACAATTCAAATCATATAGCAAAGTATGAACAAACATACATTCATTCATTTACAAAACCATCAACCAATTCACATTACAATCTTAGGATCCCATGATCCTAAGAGCACACAATCACATTTGCCCAGGCAGGAATTTGCCTGGCATGTCGCTATACCTATGGCGCGATCACAATTCTTCAAAACGCCCCAAGCTTCGAATCCTTCAGCTCAAGGTCGACGAGACGTGCCCGGTGCACCTGCAACATAAGCAAGGGATAAGATTCCTAAACAATTCACAAATACAAACAAATACAAAATAACTTCTTGAGGCACGTGTCATCTCCTCAAGAGAGTGTCGACGGGTAGTGTCGACCTATAAGCTCCCTAATAGGCCTCCTCCTTTCATCTTGACATTGCCACAAAATATCAAAACCCTCAATCCATCAATCAATCCATCACTAATTTCTTCCTCAATAACATTCTTTCATTAAAACCTCAACCCTAAAATCATATCTAAATACATATATTTTTCCCCAATTAACTTCATGTTTCACCCGTTCACAAAAACGTGCGCTAAGAGCTCCCTAAGACGATTCTAAATCTTCCCCACAATCACCCAATCTCTACCATGCTTCCCTACTACTTCGAAAATCAACTCATCATGCTTAAATAATCATTATAGGTACGAATCAACGCTTCCCAACATACTTCTAAGCTTTCCCCCAAAAACAAGATCACTAACATGCTCAAACAATAATTATACATGCTCTAGAGGGTTAATATTCATCAATTTAAGCTTAATTAGACCTTGTGTAATCCTCCCGACACCACCTCAAGCCTTCGATCGATCTTCAAACAGCAAAAAATCACTGTCGTCAACACCTCCCAAGCCTCCTACTCACTGTTATGAGGGGAAAGACAAGTCCTCAAGCTGGAACCCTAACCAACCAAGCTGAAAACAGTGAGGGAATGCTCGATTGGGGAAAAAAGGGAAAGCAATTAGGCAAAATGGAGAGAAAGAGCTCGCTTAGGGCACATGAGGCAAGGTAAGACAGAGAGAGGGAGGTTCGGTAAAAAGGGGAAAAACGGTAGTGGGGGTGAGAGAAGAGAGAAAAACAGGTGGGGGAGCGCGGATGACTGAGAAGAGGGGTCGTGCAAGGAAGAGGGCACGACGGACAAGAGGGAGACGGTAGAGAGGGTCGTTCGGTTGAGAGGGGAGGAAAAACGACAGACAGTGAGAGAGAGAAGGGACAAAAAAAAGAAAACGAGAAGAAGGAGAAGGGAGAGAAAAGAGAGTTACCCAAGTGCCGTCGCTGCCGCCTCCGTCGTCGTTGCCGTCGACGCTGCACCCCACCGCTGGCTTCTTCTTCGCGTGGAGCACCCTAACGCTGGAAGGGGCGACAGAGGGGGAGAGCGAGAGGAGAATGAGGGTACACGGCCCTCGCGTCGGGCACTTACACAGTAAGTCGCGGGTCCGGGTCTGGACCCTGACTCGATCCAACCTGCACAAACACGAGCGTCACACTTTCATTCCTTTTTTCTTCCTTTTATTCTTTTCCTTTTTCCCCCTCATTTGTGGTGGCTGCTTAATTGCAGGCTACTTTCCATCTCTTTTGTCTTTCCTTCATCCTTCTTCTATCTACGTTATTTCCCTCTTCTTTCTTTTGTTTCTGTTTTCTTTTTTCTTTTTCCCCTAGCTGCTAAAGCAGATCCCAATTGTTTCTCCTCCCATCTCGCAATAAAAAACAACATAGACCCTTCCTAAAATGTTGTAGATATTAGGACATGAACAAGAAATCATGACTATGTGTACCATAAATAGAAGAAAGACCTGAAATGATTCTGATTGGAGGATGGAATTCCACTACCAACTATAATCTTCATGCACAAAACCTATAATAAGCACATACAGTCAAAACACATGTATATCTGACCCAAATACCATCATGATATGTGTTGAAAGTAGAAAGTTTGACTTTAAATGTGGTAGTTTTTTGAATATTTAAAAGTTAGGGTTCTCTTATGTCCTTTCAATATTTTATGTGTCCTCCGTTTGTAACTGATACAGCTGTGCCCTAATCTCTCTTTTAGTAGAGATTAGAGCACGATATTGAAGGTGATCTTTTACCGCCTCTCTCTCTCTCTCTCTTTCTCTCTCTCGTTCTCCCCTTCCCTATTACGCAACATCGTATCAGAGCCTCGACTCAAGCTGCTGGCGTGATCAACTCAAGCTGCTGGCGTCATCGACTCTGTGTCCTGGCGTGATCGTTTCTTACCCATCTTGCTTACGAGAACATCTCAGACTTACGAGAGCACCTCAGGCTGTTGCTGGCGTAATCTCTAACTTATCTCATATTTCCTGCTGCGTGGAGGAGGACCTGATCTCGCCTTTGTGGAAGGCGTGATCAGATCCTCACGTGGAGTATTTGGATATTTTTTTATGTGCTGTTTCATGGATACTGTTTAGAGTGTTGAAGAAACGTTGATATGCTGTCTGTAGTTGTGGTTTAAGGGATGTTCAGAAATTCTGGTGAAGCAGAATAGATGCAGAATTTATCTACGCAATATGTGTAATGTTAGAAGTGTACTTTCCAGCAAGTTGTCCGTTTTCTCCTTTTTCCTTGCTGTTTAGGGTTGTTCCTGAAGGCTGCGTGAAATTGCTGCATATATATAATTTTTTTTGGTCGTCCCATTCTTGCTGTGATTTATGATGGCTGAGAACCAAAGATTGGAGGGTGGTAATGATCCTAAAGGAGTTGGAAATCCCTTCTCCTATGGATCTACAGTTAAATTAGATGGACACAACTATGAGTTGTGGTCTAGATCCTTTATGTTGTCAGTAAAAGGACATCGAAAGAGACACATAATTGAAGAGGATGAACCTATTAACAAGACAGGGAAGTACATAACCTGGAAAGAGGTCGACAACATGGTTATGTCTTGGATTATGAATAGTGTCCAACCTCAAATTGCTTCTACTATTACTTAGGATACTACTGCGAAGGAGATGTGAGACTTCCTTAGACAGACATATTCTCAAGATAAGAATGTAAGTAAAATCCTTCAAGTTAAAGAAGAGTTGCATAACCTCCGACAGGGAAATCAAGATTTATCTCAATACTTTGCAACAGTGAAAGCTACTTATGAACGTATGAAATTTTTGCGTCCTCCGTGCAAATCGTGTTATAAGTCACACTTTGAACCTACTATGGTTGCGAAGTTTCTTGCTGGTCTCTCTCGTGATATGCTTCTGCTAAGGATCAGATGCTCACTGGAAGTGAAATTCCTGAGCTCTCTGATGCATACAACAGACTTAGCCATCTTGCTGTTAGCCTGTCTCAACCAACTGGTGTGACGCTTGCCTCTGCTCTTGCTGTGGGGGGTGGTTGCGGTCATGACTCCACCTATAGTGCTAGAGGAAGAGGTATAGGTCGTGGAAATGGGGGCCGTGGGAGGTTCCAATGTACCTATTGTGGAAAGATTGGACACTTAGAGGATCGTTGTTGGGATAAACATGGCCGCCCATCCTCTTTGTCGCAAGGAAGAAATATAGTCATCAAACAGGGCAAGAGTCCTACTCACTCATCTATAGGTTCTGCACAGATTGCCACTCCTACAGAGGAGGACGCTTCGTCTAGTATAGCACCAGAGACAGTTATAGTCAGCATTGACAGAGTTGAGTACGAGCAATTTTTAGCACACAAAGCCTCACATGCTTCAACTTCTACAGCGTTGACCGATCGAGCCTTCTCAGTGGGTCCTTCCACATCCGACTCAGGTACTTTGTGGATTATTGATTCATGAACATCAAGACATTTTTGTAGTAGCCCTAGGTGGTTTACTACTCTACATAAATTTCCTCAGCCACGTCATGTCAAAATTGCAGATGGTAGACTGTCACCCGTATTGGGCTATGGAAATGTGAAACTTTCTCAGTCTATGACTATTTCACATGTTTTATATGCTCCTGACGTCCCATCTCATTTACTCTCGGTTAAACAGTTGACTACTGATTTACACTGTCGTATTATTTTTTGCTCTGGTTCATGCTCATTTTAGGACTTGCGAACTGGGAAGATGATTGGTGGCGGCTATGAGAAAGGGAGCGTCTACATCCTGTCGGCTCCAATGGGTCTTGCAGCTACCTCTTTTACATTAGAGTCTACAGTCTTCCAGTGGCATCTCCGGCTTGGTCACCCTTCAGCACCCAAGCTTCGTTCTCTCCTACCTAAACTTTCAGTTCCAGAATCTTTTCAGTGTGAGGCTTGTCAACTTGGCAAGCACACACGTAGTAGTTTTCCTTCGAGTCTTAGTCCTTCAAGTCAAAGGTCATTTGATCTTCTTCATGTTGATGTGTGAGGGCCTAGCATGGTTGCTAGCCGAGATAGGTTTAGGTACTTTCTTGTCATTGTTGATGATTATTCTCGAGTCAGTTGGGTATTCCTGTTGAAGGAAAGGTCTGAAGTAATTTGTATTCTCAAAAACTTGATTATTGAAATAAAAACTCAATTTAGTTCTGTGGTTAAGTGTATTTGCACTGATAATGCTCTTGAGTTCAAATCATATATCTTAATGACCTTTTATGCTGAAAATAGTATCTCTCCCCAATTTACATGTCCTCATACCTCACAACAGAATGAGTCACCGAACGAAAACATCGACAACTTCTAACTGTTGCTCGAACCCTAATGCTTCATAATCACGTACCTGTATACTTATGGGGTGATGTTATTCTCATGGCTTGTTACCTGACCAATCGTTTGCCATCATCTTCCATTGACAACAAAGTACCTATTAAACTTGTTTATCCCAATCGAATCTTGTTTTTCGTTGCACCAAAAGGTTTTGGTTGTACCTGTTTTGTTCATATTCTTGGGCCTAAACGTGATAAACTTGCTGCTCAAGCTATTAAGTGTGTGTTCATTGGCTACCCCCGAAACCAAAAAGGGTACAAGTGCTTTGATCGGGTAACTCACAAAGAGTATATCAGTGCGGATGTCACTTTTTTTGAGTCTCGGTCTTACTTTAATCCTAGTTCTGCATCATCTGAAATGCCATGTCCTATCCCTTTACCTATCCCACCTATCCTGTTGCAATCATTTCCATCTCCTACACTGACTATGAATAGGTTTTAGGATCCTCCATTGGTCTACACTCGGCGACAGGACCCCTCTCATGGTCGACCATCAGACTCTTCTCAAGATGTGAGCTCCACTGAAGTAAGTAATCCTGATGTTGTTCCTTCAGATGACTTGCCTATAGCCCTGCGCAAAGGCAAGAGACAGCGTACCATGCATCCTATCTCTCACTTTGTTTCCACTGCCCACCTTGATGATAACTTACAATAGTTTCTTAAGGCTATGGCAGTTCATACAGTCCCAACTTGTCATCAACATGCCTTACTCGATTGTAAATGGCGAACAGGTATGCAAGATGAGATGGATGCTCTCGTACAGCGTGGTACTTGGGAGTTGGTCGATCCACCTGAAGATTGTGACATTGTTGGCTCCAAATGGGTATTTACAGTCAAATATCATTCAGATGGATCATTAGAGTGATACAAGGCTCGATTAGTGGCTAAAGGTTACACTCAGACATACAGGGTTGACTTCTTTGAGACGTTCTCTCTAGTGGCAAGATTGGGCACTATTCGTCTTATTATTTCAGTTGCGGTTCACTCTGATTGGCCTATGTATCAGCTTGATGTGAAGAATGTCTTTCTGTATGGTGATCTTGAGGTGACCGTGTATATGCAGCAACCTCCAGGGTTCGAAAAATAGGGGGAGTGTAGTAAAGTGTGTCGGTTGAAGAAGGCTATCTATGGACTTTAAACAAAGTCCCAGGGCATGGTTCCACAAATTACCAAAGGTAGTTTCACAGTGGATTTGAACGATCTCCTTTGGATCATTCTCTATTCATCAAGAAGACCTCCACAGGTATTGTTGTCACGATAGTATATGTTGATGACATTATTCTGACAGGTGATTGTGGTCAAGAAATATCTGCTACTAAGGCTTTCCTTCAAAAACATTTTGTCACGAAGGATCTTGGTCACTTGAGATATTTTCTTGGGATTGAAGTTGTGGAGAACAAAGAAGGTGTAGCATTGTCTCAAAGGAAGTATGTCCTTGATCTTCTGCAGGACACAGGGATACTAGGGACCAAGCCGGCTAATCTCCCGATGAATCCTCGTATTCATCTTCATGATGATCAATTAGAACTAGTAGATTCCCGATCTTACAGGTCTCTTATTAAAAAACTGCTTTATGTTACTGTAACAAGACCAGACATTAGCTTTGCTGTTGGAAAATTAAGTCAGTTTATGAAAAAACCTAAAAAAGTCCACTGAGATGTGGCGTTGATGGTGTTTAAACATCTAAAATCTTCCCCAGGCAGAGGTCTCTTCTTTAAGAAAGGTGAATCTCTATATGTTGTTGCTTCAGGGTCCGTTGATGATAGAAGGTCCACAACTGGCTTCTGTGTCTTTGTTGGGGGTAATCTCATATCATGGAGAAGCAAGAAACAAAATGTGGTCTCTAGATCAAGTGCAGAATCTGAATATAGAGCAATGACTCAAACAGTGACTGAGATGACGTGGATTAAATCTATGCTAACGAATATGAGTATTCATGTTCCTCTTCCTATGAGAATGTACTGTGATAACAATGCTGCTACTTATATTGCAAACAATCCAGTATTTCATGAAAGAACTAAGCACATTGAGGTGAATTGTCATTATATTCTTGATCTTATAAAAGAATGTGTAGTGTCTACAGTTCATGTAGCTTCTGAAGACCAAGCAGTAGATATGTTTACGAAAGCTCTTCCGATTGGTGATTTCTCTAGATGTTGTGACAAGCTGAGCATGGTTGATATCTATACTGCAGCTTGAGGGGAGTGTTGAAAGTAGAAAGTTTGACTTTAAATGTGGTAGTTTTTTGAATATTTAAAAGTTAGGGTTCTCTTATGTTCTTTCAATATTTTATGTGTCCTCCGTTTGTAACTAATACAGCCGTGCCCTAATCTCTCTTTTAGTAGAGATTAGAGCACGATATTGAAGGTGATCTTTTACCGCCTCTCTCTCTTTCTCTCTCTCGTTCTCCCCTTCCCTATTACGCAACAATATGAACTATACCTAACATGTTGGAAGTGTGAAATCATGAACTAAACATTGAAGGATACAACAACCTATTTAAGAGAACAATGAAAGAAATTGGCTAGTGGGCAGAAAGATACAACCATCCAATATCTAAGCTATGTTGTATATATATTATATAGAATACAGAATAACACATACAGTACATTCCTACTATAAAACGAAATACAGCCACAAGCACTATTAAAACTCAAAGATGAACAAAAACTACCTAGCAATTGGCCATCTAAATTTTAAGCAGTTTTGTTAAAAACTGCTCGAATTGATCTGAATTAGCCTATTTGAATCAAATAGGCCTCCTTACAATTTGATTCAGGGGTCGATTTTAGGGCTACCCAAAATCAATGGATTTTAACTCTCTACAGTCACCTTTGTATATAGCATCGGAATATCCTATGCGGGTGATGACATCACTGGTATTGTATCAATAGCGAGTGACCTTTTTGACCATTGTAAGCATTCACACTGGTGATGATTGGCACCAGTATAGTCTGTACCGGTGATATTTCACTGCTACTTTCCCTGGCTAATCATTCCATGTCACCGCTATAGAATCTACCCCGGAAAACGTCGCTGGTATAAAAACTTATACCGGTGACAAGTGCCATGACTATAGGTTTCCATCTACTACGGTGAGCTTTGTCACCGCTATATGCAGCATGTATAAAACACATTTTATAATTGTACGAACGATGTACAAAAAATCCTGCATACATCTAATGAAAATATCTTGTTGCTAGTAACAACAAAATTAAAATATCAATATAAAACAGGTAAGAGATTGGTCAACTACTTGATGCATAAAGCAGAATACTTGAATTTCAGCCAGTAAAAGGAGGAACCATAACAACAAGAATGAGCTCTTCCTACATCCTGAAAATTCAAAAGCACATGATTTACCAAATGAAATTCCATGGGCCAGTTTCTCTTTTATTTAATATAAAACAGGGGAAATACGAAGGACAACACTACTTACAGCCCAATTTGGAAGCAATGCTAAAATTGTAGGTGAGAGGCCACGGTACATGCCACGCATGCCTGCCTTCTTGAATATTTGTTCCAAAGTCCCAACGATGAGACTTCCTGCACCCAACCTGAGAATAAATACTAGTATCTAATATCAAACATAATACTAAAATTATTTACATGCATTGCACGTGGAATAAAAGACTCTCTTAGAGGAAGTGCCAACAGTAGATGACCAATTGATGTGTTCAAACTTTCAAAAATGCAATTTCTTTTGTCCCTTTACCTCATGTTTTAAACAAAAGAACATGACTAACTGTAACGGCCAACATAAAACAAAAAGTACTTCCAAAAGATGTCAATATGAAACATGCATACCTAGGAAAAGAAAACAGCTTTCCTTCCATGTTAGCCTTTTTTTTTCTTAGTATTTTTTGAGATTTGCATAAAGAAAGTTCTTCCAACTGTATGCAGAAGGTCGACCAGGATGGACCAACTATAAAGCTTGAATACTCGATTACTTTTCATCTGGAATTTAATACTAGTGACCCGCATGGTATACATATCAAGCAACAATATCTCCAACAACTATAAGATTTAGTATGTTTATAGCAGTAAGTCAAAGTAAAAGAACTCGCCAAAGATAAAGAGACACTTGTACCTTTCACGCTGCCGTTACTGAGCTGCAGGAGTCCATGAACCTGAAACCTTGTTTTGATGACATGCAAAGGGCAGACGAAAGTGGCGGTAAATAGCTTCAAACATTTACGTTAAAAATATGAATATCTTTGTTCCACATGTGCGGCTCATGCTTCCAGGCAATTGGGAAAAATAGCAGAAGCTATTTTATGCATAATAAAAGCTTTCTACTTTCTAGTAAGCTTAAACTGTATATACAGCTCAAAGAAAGGAAACAAACCAAACGTACAGAAATCGGCCCGATGTTCAGCTACAATCTAGAAAGAAAGGTATCAAAAGTAAGAAGTGTAAAATCCTACAAAAATTGACCGAGTTTTAGAAAATATGTGCATCATGTGCTTGTGTATGCAACAATGCAAGTGCTTCTGGTTCACATGCGCATACATGAGTGAAGATCTCAGCAGTCAAACAAGGTAGCAGTCTTTGAAGCTATGTCACATAGGTGCAGGTGCGGGTGCGAGTGCCGGAGCAGCACATCTCAAAAAATTTGGGTGCAGTGAAAGTATTTATTATTATTATTATTAATTTATTATTGTACTAGATGAAGAACCTAAAGCAGGAGAATCTAAAACTTCTTTTCCTTTCCTTTTGTCTGCCATCTTTCTTCAAAATGAAAATTTGAGCCATCTTTCTTCAAAATGAAAAATTTCAAATATAACAAATTTAATGGGCAAGTTGCATAAATTTAGTTCAACTTTAAGAATTAGTCTGCATAGTTCCCTTTCAATCATAGATGGACAAATGCACATGCACTTGAATAACACAAGTACACAACCTGATTCATGGTAAAAAAAATAATAATAACAACAATCTAAGAGTGGCAGAGAAACAATCTAAGAGCGGCGCTGTGGCCTATAGTAACAAAAATAATAACAACAATAGAAATGAACAAGACAGTAAAGGTATCACTTTGAATTCCCCGTTTCAGCTTATAATACTAAATTTCCTGCATATTGTCATCATGACAGCGAGCAATTCAAAGATACCAGCGGAGACCATACTGCAGCTATCCACAATAAGGGAATAAATATTCACTTCATCAATATAAAACAAAAGAAATAAGAAACATCATTAAGACTATGCTGCCTGCGGCAGAGAGAGAGAGAGAGAGAGAGAGAGAGCCGATAAAATGAGAATATATAACAAAATTTGGGGACAAGAGGTCCCCTAAATACAAAACAATTCGCAAAAAAGACATACCGCAAAAACATAAGCAGAAAGAAGAAATGTATACATACAAAGTACAGAAAAATAAGAGAAAAGAGGAAGGACGAAGTGGCACATTCACCCAACCGCAGACTGGCAGCGGCGCTTTAACCGAATGGCGAACTGGACATCCCCTTGCACAAGACGAGCCACAGAATCTGGCGAAGAGAAGGTGCCCCTGAAGACCCTGTTATTACACTCTGCCCAAAAAGAGAGAGAGAGAGAGAGAGAGTTTACCTCTACTGTTAAAAACTGACGAGGCAGACTTAGACTTTGATATGCAATAGAAACTAAGATGTTGATTGTCCAGGGATATAGCATAACTGCCACAAGAAATCGCAGACACTGAAATGCTTAACAAAAAATAGAGGAAACATGAAAATTATACTTAAAAACAGCAGAGACGCCAGACGAAGATGATGAAGCTTTGTTCGTGAATCGTGAGTGAAGAACAGAAGAAGAAGTGGAAAGATGTGACAGGATGCCGCCGGACGAAGAGGATGTCATCGGTGGAGGAGGGGATGCTACTGGTGGAGGACACAATCGACTGCCGATGGAGAGAGAGCAGCGGACGGATAAATCGGAGAGACAGAAGAGACACCTGAGGGAGATGATGTCGCCGGTGGAGGTAGCAAAGGTGTTATGCTTGCCTATTTCAGATGCAGGCCTATTTCAAAGTGAAAATTTCATCTTTGCCACATGGACATCATTCATATTCTCTGAGGCTGTGTGGCAATTGTCGACCCTTAGAGACAGAATGAAATAGAGGGGTGGCATAGAGAGGGAGGCCCATGACATCGTTCTTATTCTCTAGTTCTAGAAATCGACTCGGCTCTCTCAAATTGTTTCTCTAAGGCCGTGTGGCAGTCGCCAACCCTTGGAGACAAAACAAAACAAAGGTGCAGTAGAGAGAGTGTGAGGCACGGTGAGCGCAGCTCTCAATCAACTTACACACACACGTATATATATATATATATAGAGAGAGAAGGAGAGAGAGCATCGGCCATGGCCGGTGCTGCCATGGCCCGCCTGCTGCGTTCAAGCTTGAAGCATAGAGTCAGGGAGAGAGAAAGAGAGATATGAGGATGGGCAGTGGTGGTGGCAGGCATCAGCAAGTAAGCAACCTCCGGTGGCAGCAGACAGTCGGGATTTTCCCCCTTTCTCTCAGTCTTTCTCTTGAATAGTAAAATCTGGACAGCATAAAACATTGTAAATGGCATATAACCTTTACTTAAACCCATCGGTCATCTTTTTCCTTATAATTAAAAAACTGAACATTCCTAAGGTATACGCCTCAGGCATGAGGCGTCCGTCAACCAATAAGCCACATGCTTCAGGCGGCAGGAGTGCCTCAACCCTTAGCTTCGAGGCCTTTTTTTGTAAAGATGCCTCAAAGCATGCTTCAAGGCGTGAAACGTACACTTGGGGAGAACCCCAACTCCTCCTTCCACTACAACAGGTGCAGCTGCTCATTCCATAGACATCGACAGACACTCGGTAGTCCCCAACTCAGGTTGGTTCCTTTCCCCCACACCATGAAAATTTTGTGTGAGTTCTGCATCTAATTTTATGCTTCTCCAACATAACGTTCATATTAAATTCAAAACACATTCAAATTGATCGTCAACATCATCCACATAATTATGCCAAATTGCAATTTAGTTAATTTGGGATGGTGCCTTTGTAGCACAATCCAAATTTTCACTCGGAAAATAATCAAATGTTGTAATAAAAATCTGGGATACAAAAAATGTCAGGATTCATGATTCCGTGCACGCACAGACATTTTTGAACCACGCGAGCTGGTTAGATGCGTGGGGCAGCTCTGACGTGACATGACCTTCATCAAAGGTTTGTCCCACTAATCGATCGGGTTCGTTTTCACTTGGAGTCTTCCTATTGGCTGAGCAGGGAGGGGGGCGCTAAGCGCAGTTCATTGAAGGGCCATCACTCCGGAGACAACGACAGCGGCTTTGGCCTGACCCAAAAAGCAAGCTTGAACTTTTCATTGACGGCCCTATACTTGGGTGAATGAGAGGGCGTCGGGTCATTCGTGTGTTGCAAGCCGATCGGCAATTGGTAGTCACCCATTGCAACAAGCAGAGTTTGTCTTTGTCAAAGGTCCGCTTTGGCTGATTCAGACCAATGGAAGCACTTTTGACGATTTCCTGACACACGTTGCCTTCCCTGCGCGATCGGTTTCAGGAATTTTTGTGGAAGATGTATTTAGATTACGTAAATGCCTAAGATGCATATAGACAGGCCTAACCATGACTTTATTTTGATCAAAATAGATGACAACCTACCCTGAGAATGATTATGCATGACAAAGCTTAAGGTTTTATGCATAGCAAAACGGAACGCTCGGATGAAATATGTATATCATGTCTGTAACTCATCAAGCAATTTCAACGATATTAATTTTTTTGTACATATTTTCTTTTTTTAGAATAAAAGGTTAAGGGGCCTTTCCCCCACAAGGTTGTTGCAGAATGGAATAATAATTATACATGGCAATGATATATAGACGTTCAAAAATGCCACTTTAATATAGGCTTATGAATAGATTGGATCATTCTTGATATGATCATAATCCCAACTCTACAAACCCATGAATGGGATGAATGCAATACAACGGGAAAACACTCCTTTAATGTGGTCCTTAATGAAAGTATCTTCATCCTATGCGAAGGATGGAATTCGTCCTTTGCTCTTGGCAGATTGAATAAAAATTAATGCAGAAGATGATAAAAATGAAATAAGAACGAAAAAAGTAGAGGAATGAGGGGATAGAGACTTTCATGGAAGCCATAATCCAGGTTTCACCAAAGAATACATGAAAGCAAAAGGCAAGAAAGAAAATGTCAAAGGAAAGAGAACCCAGCTTGACCAAGAGCTTTGATTTCCTTGGTCGTCTTTCTTCAAGAGGTATACATAAAATCCATGAGTGTCTGAGAGAAGGTCTTCAACAAAGAAGCAGCCTAAGAGGGAAGGGAAGCTTAGATGGTCAGGACGGCTGAAAAAGAAGAAGAAGAAGAAGAAGGTATAGGAAATAATAAGAAGAAAAGAAGAAGTTGAAGAAGAATAGGACTTGGTGACCGGAGCAGCACCTTAGAGGGAGGACCATTTTGAACTTGAAAATATGAAAAAAAAATACCCCTCCCCCTCCCTCCTCTTTCTCATTTACGGGGAAGAAAAATGCCTCATGACATTTGGCGCACATTCTGGTGTCTCAATGGTGTTTGATCTTGAGAAAAAAAAATGAAAAACGCTGGAATAGACACCTATTGGAGGTTCTAAGGTGGTGATGCATCATCTGATTGATTCAGATTCAGATTGTAGACATAGATTAGGGATTTTCAAAATCAGATCTTGATCCCAAAGAGGGTGGTTGCCACCTCTGTTGTCTCTCTAAGGTTCAACAGGATGAAAAACCCTATAGAGACCCTGAGATGGAAGGCTACTTGGGATCCAAAGGGTTGGGTGACATCATCTTGTGCTTTCAAATCCCGGATCTTGGAAGTAGTTGAAGTTTTGAATTGAAATCTAAATCTAGGAGGAGGTTATAGAGGCTAGATCGTGGATATTAATTACAAATTTAGATGTGCAATTTGAATTGAGATTTGGAATAAACATTCAAATATGAAATAGATTATCGGTCATACATTTTGGATTTGAATTGTGGATTGGATCAACGTCCAAAGTCTACAGGAGATTACAAACTGGGTCATGGATAAGAATCCAAACAACTGGTTTGAATTTGCTGATATGGAATTAGAACTAAGGGGGGTGTGCCCCTCATGTGGGTCCCACTGGGCCTAGGTAGGCTTGGACCAGGTTAAGGCTGGAGTTGGTTACTACGGATTCAAGATTGGTAGGCTCATACTAAGTTTAATGGGTTTAAACCTAGGGGAATGAGGGTCAACAGCTTACGATTAGCAACTTGATTGGGTCCAGGCTAGAAGGTTAGGTTGGTCTAGGTTCAGTAGAATGGGTCAGCACTTGGTGGCTGGTTAAAACAAAGCGTGGCAGGTCATTAGGATCTAAGTTGACCAAGTTCCATTAGTTGGGATTTAGTGGGCGTGGTAGGACCAATTTTAGTGACTCTACCAAAACGAGGCTCAGTGGGATTATGGGGACTAAATTTGACAGGTTTCAAGAAACAAGGTTAAATTGGACCCGCTAAAGCTAAATTGGGCTGGTTTTCAAGCACTGGACCAAGTGGGAACCTATTAAGAAGTTTCAAGAAACTAGCCAGTTGCGCCAAATGACCATTTCCACCCTTGCCATAAATATCTTAATTGTGGACAATTTGGCCCTCCAAACTAGACCAAGTCATGTGTAATCCTCTACATCGTCCTAGGTTCAAACCTCATTCAGAAGTTCCTCTTGGTTGGCTCTAGAAACAACTTTTTCTAAAATGAGTGGACAATAGTAGGTAAAAGAAACTAGCGGAGTGAGAAGGCAAAGCGGAAAACTAGGTAAAATAGGAAATTCAAAGAGGTTTAGCATGCGATATTTTATTAGGTGATCTAAGGAGAATATAATTAGGATTGCCCAAAAAGGCATTCGACTGACTAAGATGGAAACTTGATTAGATTCCAGCTACAACGAGATCAGAACCTATTAAGGCTGAAGTAATAAAAAATGAAGAAATGATCTGAATATGACCTAACACCGGATGACTGTGAGCTTATGGTGAGCTGGAATCAGGCTAAACACGGTGAGATGACCTTTACTAAGCTTTGTCAGGGTTAGGCATACCCAATTGGGGTTAAAACTGTTTAAAGAAGCCCATTGAGTAAAGTGCGAGTGATTCAAACCAGTACTTGTAACTCATGGGAAGCTTAAGTTAGGTTAAATAAGGTATGGAAAACTTGATCTGAATTTGTTATGGAGGTATATAATTGAGCTAGAAATGGATTTTTTTTTTTTTGAGAAAATGGGTGCTGCCAAGCTCAGTGGGAGTAGGTTCACCCAAAATGAGTTGTTGGACACTGATGAACTAGTGCTTGCTCTATCCAAGGTGAGTTGACAACCACCCTTGGGGTGTCTTACTCCCAATTGGTTGGTTCTAAAGGTTCACTATAGAGGGGCAAAAAGATAAAATGGCAAAGGTGTCGACCTAGTGGATTGACCTTCTATGGGATCCAGGATGACGAAAGCGAAGAAGTAATCGGATTGAGGGAGGATAGGATAGGACCTTTCCCGGATAGGGGGCCAACATGGACTCAACATAAGTAGAAACATTTGGAAAATAGCTTGGAATGGTTGAAAAGTGACTAAAACATAGACTAAAATGGTTAGAAAAAGAGCAGAATGAAGGTAAATCGGGAAAATAGATAAGTAAAAAATTGGGGTGTTTATGAAGACCCTAATTTTGTTCTTTGTATTATATTTCCCCATGTTACCTCTGTTTTCACTTAAATTCAAAATGAAGCTCTTTGAGAACTATTTCAACACAAACATAGGTATTTGAACAATAAAAAACACAAAAAATGCATGAAAAAGATGGGAAGAACTACTTCATTTTTATAGTTAACAATTTGCACAGACTCATCCCAATTAATCTATAGCCTAATTAACAAGTAATATGATTCTAACCTAAAGTGGTCACTATAAGGAGGTCCAACTCTAACATATTCTCAGTCTCTCAACTAACTCTCTCTTGGTTGACTTTTTTTAGAACCTCTCCATCTCAACATGTAGATTCCTAATGCCTACGTAAACATTATTAGGTGGACAACTTTATCTCCCAATTCCTACTCTACCCATGCAAAATTCACATAATGCTTATCTTATCCCTTCATGCTCACAGCTGCTTCAACCATGGAGGACAACATCTAAGAAGATAGCCAACGGAAGATACACACTGCAATCAAAGAGAAATGCATAAAGCCTAGCTCCTCAATATGACTGCATGCACGAAACCCTAATATAACTAACTAAGATCCAAAACAAGACGTCTAATATGCATATAATGCATAATTAGTATGTATAATAGGCTCACTGAAATGCTCTGGAATTTAACCTAGTATGACTGCAAGCCATGTCGCAATAATAAGTAACGATTCCGGCATGAAGCATGGAGAAAACATAATTTCCAGCTAGCAAATGAAACCCTAGCATCAGCCATCACTCTAAATTCATTGTAATTAACTCAGATCAGCTAGAATGCAAGATGTGAATGCATATATGCAACATATTGGACCCTTCCTAAAATGTTGTAGATATCAGGACAAAAAACAAGAAATCATAACTATGCATACCATAAATAGAAGAAAGACAAGAAGTTATTTTGATTGGGAGATGGAATTCCATTGCCAACTATAATCTTCATGCACGAAGCCTATAATAAGCACCTACAGTCAAAATACCATCATGATATGAACCGTGGCTAACATGCTGGAAGCATGAAATTATGAACTAAACACTGAAGGATACAACAGCCTATTTAAGAGAACAATGAAAGAATTAGCGAATGGGTAGGGAGCTACAACCGGCTAATTTCTAACCTATGATATATATTATATAGAATACACAATGACACATATAGTACGTTCCTACTATAAAGTGAAATACAAACACAAGCACTGTTAAAACTTAAAGCAACTGACCATCAAAATTTTAAGCAGTGTTGTTAAAATCGGGTCGAATAGATCTGAATTAGCCTATTTGAATCAAATACGCCTCCTCACAATTCAATCCAGGGGCCCATTCAAGGGCTACCCAAAATCTGTGGATTTTAACTTGAATCAGCGTAATAGGGCTAGTTAGGCAGTTCAACTTGAATCATCTGATTGTGCCCTTGGAAAAGGAACATGATACGAAGCCCTTGAATGGGTTTTTTCATCGAGTTTCTTATTGCTCTCCACCACCATTGATGGCTCCTCATTGATTCCCCTACTTTGGCTTCTCATCTTAAGCTTGACGATCCCTCTACATTCTGTATCAAGCAACCATCTCCTCCTATTGTGTGGAGACATCCTCTTGTAGCTAGAGCCATGAATGGACTGATTTCTCGTTTGCGAATTGTGCGGAGAAGGCCAGGCACCACGATGCTTGTTACTTGCCTGCGAAACTTTTGAAAGAATTCCATCCATGGGGCAAAACCTGCTAGTTTAACTATGACATGTTTGATGCACCTGTCTAGGTACTGGATGCAGCCTTGCAAGAATGGCCCACATTGCCACCGGAAGGATGCTGGCAATTGTGTGGGGCGTCAACCATACAAAAAATATCACAATGCAGTTTATGGGTTTTCCTTTGTGCTTTGTAATGCATTCAACCATTCACTCATTTGTAGCTCACTTCATTCCCTTGAACCTCGTTTTCCTTTGGTGCTAAATTGATAGTTGTTTCACTATTTGGTTTTCTTTATTTCCACGTAATGGTTTCATAACATTATATTTGGATGAATGGAAAGGAAATGATTATAAAGGATAAAATAAAAAAAAAAGGAAAAATTAATGATTGGGAGGGGAAAAGGAAAAGAAAGGGAAAGAAAGAAATTATTATAAAAGCATGTTTGGATAGAAATTATTATGAAAGCATGTTTGGATAGGAAGAAAAGGAAAATAGTTACAAAATCTCATGTTTTGTTCAGCTGTATAAAAGAAAGGAAAGGGAAAGTATTTAACTTGAGTTCTAATAATGCCCCTAATGCCCATGCTTTTGATTGTAATATATTTTTCTCACATTCACTATACGTATCTCTCTCTCCTCCCTGTCTCTACAATAGGTTTGCCAACATTAGACAATAAGCTGACTTCCTCTCTTCCCTGAATATTTTTCTCATCAATTGTATTGAACAAAGTTAGTCACGGTAGTTCAATTATATAGTCAACACATAAAAATGACAATTACCTTAATTTTCAGAATAACCTTCTATAATTAAGCCTTAACTAACATGAAATATCACATATTAGACTAAACTCCAAAACTAGGTCCAAATGAATACAGAAGACTATAAAAAACAATATATGCCTAAATCAGATACTAAATAGTTATTATCTAAAAATTTTTTGAGTAAGCTTCTATAATTAACCCATAACTAAGATGAAATATCACATATTAGACTAGGAAAAAAAACCAGGACCAGACAAATATAAAAGATCCACACGCACAAAAAAAAAATTATAGTTATAAAGCACATGCTAAAATGGTTATTAAAGTCAATTTTCAGAATAAGTTTTCATAATTAAAACAAAAAATAAAACAAAATAAAAATTTAAAAATGGATTTAAATCTCCTTAGCTGGTGTCCTGTGCCCAAGTGAATTGCAATGGAATCTAGCTCAGTCTCAATTGGCTTGATGCCCCAATGGGCATCCAACCCAAAACTTAAAGGCCACGGGACCATACAGCCTGTTATAATGGCTTGACGGTGCTTGTGCCTTTCACTGTCAAATTAAGATGATTCTCTTCAGCGCCAGTCCACCAGAATCCCAGATGGCGCGGTGGGAGGTGACCAGTAGAATCAGGTGATCATCTGGTCGCAGTCCAACAAGCCAACTGATGAAATTCTCTTCCTTCTTATTCCTCGATGGCCAGGAACTCAAGGAGGAGATGTCCGTGATGACCATGAATGTTGTTTGGCCAGCATCCAGGGAGAGAAGGGGGTCAACCACTAGTGAACGTTCCCTACATGAGATTTAAAGCAAATTGATTGCTCTTGCTTAGTCAATGATGATTTTAGGAACTCCAGTCCCATCTTCTTCTCTTTGTCTGCAGTCGGGCTGTCTTCTCCTAGACGCCTTTCGACGTTCCTTTGAGTATGGGGGGTGTGCACTCTGTTACTCCTTTTATACTTTGTCAAGCACTTCATAAGCACAAATGAAGCCATTGTGGCAGATCCTGCTGTAGGTGTACATGAGTGAAGCTTGCTTCTTTCCTGGCTCGCCTCCTACATGTATCAAGAGTCTAGGACACTGGCCATTGAAGTCCCTGCCTCTCTACAATGAGTCAACATCTATTCAGGTGATACCTGACATTGTGATTGCAGGAGGGAGAAGAGTTGCGTTATGTTGGGAAAAATGGGCACAAACCAAGTGATTGAGCTACACAAATAGAGATGATGGCTCACCATAATCCATAAATAAGATCCTATGCACAAATACAGAAAGATACTTATTCCACCATCCTCTAAAAATAAAACCGTTATCGTCCAAAAAAACTCAATATATATATGTTAATGAATAACAAGACAGAACTGATGAGCTTAAGGAATATGAGAAAGGCATCAATGTTAATGTGGAAAACCCTATCAAAGTGAAAGGTAAAAACCACTATGTTGAGAGTAACCCAAGAACAATTCACCATGTAATACAGAAATGGCTACAAGAGAGCAATATGCAATGTCTACAATCTAAAAACCCAACAATCACCAAAATAGAGAGCTAATAAAGTAATGAAGATGAGGAAGTGAAAGAATATCACCTAATCTAGAGTGATGACCTTCATACAACAAAATCCCTATTTCTTTTTCCATGATTTTTATTAAACAAAAAGAAAAGAATAGAAGAAATTTTTCGAACAAGAATGAAAGGTTCTTCCCTCTTTCTTACTCTCTTTCCAAAAAAGAGCTCTCACAAGGAAGAACTAAGATCAGAAATCCAAACCCATCAAGCTGCATTTTCTGTAAACCCATTTTTGAAACTTTTAAAAAATAGTCCACAAAATTTTGTAAAATCTTTTCTTTTCAACTAAAGGCAATGCTCTTGATGTACCCCTTCTTGCCACAATGATGTCATTTTACATTCTTGTATTTTTTATCTTGATTTGCTTGGGCTTTTATCTATGTTAATAACGAGAGGGAAAGAGTGAAGAACAGAGAACAAATTCTTCTTTCATATTCAATCTGTTAAAGCCTTACCCAACGTAAGGTATTTATATAAGATTCAATCCTCATCTTCCCTATTTTCTCGAACATACAACAAGATGATAAACGAGGCAAGATAGGGAATCACCAACAGGATAAGATAAGATCACGGCTCAATCCCTTTCCTGAAATCTCGATGTTGCTGATTCTCGATCTGCTTCCTGAAATCTCGATGTTGATCTGTGTAACGTCTAACACTTCCCCTCAAGTTGGTGCTCCGGGATCTAGGAGACATAATTTGCTTCTTAATTTGATGAACGCATCTTTTCCTAAAGCCTTAGTGAAAATATCAGCAACTTGATTCCGAGTATCAACATGTCTGGTATGAATCTCTCCATTTTGAATCCTCTCCCATATAACATGGCAATCAATTTCTATATGCGTGGTCCTCTCATGAAATACATGATTTGCAGATATGTGAAGTGCTGCTAAATTGTCACAATATAATTCCATTGGTTGTTGATGTTTGATTCCAAGATCTCTTAACAAATATTTTATCCAAATCATCTCGCATGTCGTTACGGCCATTGACCTATACTCAGCCTCTGCTGTTGACTTGGAAACGGTGGTTTGCTTCTTTACTTTCCATGATATTGGATTTTCTCCAATAAAGACGCAAAAACCTGAAGTGGATCTTCGTGTCATCGGGCAGGAAGCCCAATCTGAGTCACAATAAGCTTTGACACAAATTTTACTAGATGAAGATAAAAATATACCAAAGCTTGGCGTAGATTTGATGTACCGAAGGATTCTAAAGGCTGCGTCCATATGTGTGTTCATGGGTTGCGACATGAACTGACTTTGTAACTAGACGCTGTGTAAGATGTCAGGCTGTGTGATGGTGAGATAAATGAGTCGTCCAATCAATTTTCTGTAAAATGTGGGGTCTTTCAATGGCTGGCCTGCTTCATCATCAAGTTTCAAATGTTGCTCTATCGGAGTTTCGCTAGGTGTAGCATCGCTATACCTAGCCTCGCTTAGGATATCCATGTTGTATTTCCTTTGAGATAAGAATATGCCTTGTTTGGAATGGGCGACTTCAATACCCAAAAAGTATTTTAATGTGCCCAAATCTTTTAGCCGAAATTTGTTGTTGATGACGGACTTCAAATTTGTAATTTGCTCTTGATTGTCTCCTGCAATTATTATGTCATCCACATAGACAATAATAAAGGTATTGCTATGGGCAGTTATGTTGGAGAATAACGAATAGTCTGCATTTGATTGAGTGAAACCTAGTTGTATTAAGGTTTCAGTAAGTTTGAAGAACCAATTGCAAGATGATTGCTTGAGTCCATATAATGATTTTTTTAGCCGACATACCTTGTGCTCCCCCTGTCGGGTAAAACCAGGAGGGAGAGTCATGTATACTTTCTCAGAGAGGTCACCATGTAAGAATGCATTGTTGACGTCAACTTGAAAGATACTCCACCCTTTGATTGCAGCAATAGACAAGAGACAGCGAATGGTAGTGATTTTAGCAACGGGTGAGAAGGTCTCTGTGTAGTCGATGCCCTCTATTTGGGTATAGCCTTTGGCGACGAGGCGAACCTTATGTCGCTCAATGGTGCCATCAGCATGGTATTTGAGTTTATACAACCATTTGCATCCAATGGGGCGTTTGTTGGGAGGTAAATCAACAACGTCCCAAGTTGAATTTTCTTCGAGTGCACGACATATTCAAGAGGTTCATGAATAGGGAGAGGTATGACAACATCACTATGGGTGTCCTTGATATTGTGGAAAGGGAAGTTGTCTTAAAAAAATTTAACATCTCGACTTGTGAAAATTTCTTGGCTATTGAGATCGTATAATTTATAAGCATTTTGGCCAAAAGGATATCCGATAAAAATGCATTTGCGAGAACGGGCGTCAAACTTGTGAGATTTGCCAATGTTATATGCATAACATAAACATCCAAAAACTCGAAAATGTTCATACTTGGGTTTCTTTTCATAAAGAATCTCGTAAGGGGTTTTGCCATGTAAAGGTTGTGTGGGCAACCGGTTTAGCAAATAAGCAGCGGATAAGATACAATCACCCCAAAACATGATAGGAAGGCCAGCTTGAAAACGAAGGGCACGAGCGATATTTAATAAATATTTGTGCTTCCGTTCTACCACTCCATTTTGTTGTGGGGTGGCAATGCAAGAGTGTTGGCACTCTAGGCTCTTATTATGCAACAAGGTTTCCATGTGGGAGGAAAATAACTCAGTCTCATTATCACTACGAATTTTTTTAACGGTTGTAGAAAATTGATTTTCTACGAGGTTAAGAAATTTTTCAATGTAGAAAAATGTTTCCAATTTGTGGTGCATAAGAAAAACCCAGGTGCAACGGGAAAAATTGTCCACAATAGTAAGAAAATAATGGGCCCGTGATAGTGAAAGGTGTTTGATAGCCTCCCCATATGTCACAATGAACCAATTGAAATATTCTAGAAGTAGAGATAGAACTATTCGGAAAGGCAAACGTGTTTGTTTGACAAGATAACATGTAGAACAATGTTCATGTTTGGAAGCAAAAGCAGAAAATTAGAAAATAGCATTCAAACGAGGAAAATAGGGGTGACCAAGTCGAAGATGCCAAAGACTTTGCTGGTCTGATGAAACAACAACAACACGTGGTCCTTCATCCTCAAGAACGTATAGTCCATTTGCCATCATACCCTTCCCAATCATCTTCGTCGGTCCTGAATAGTGCAAGAATCATTGTCAAATATAACTGGACATTGATTTTCATTGACAAGTTTAGGTACTGATATAAGATTAAAAGTAAAAGAGGGAACACAAAGAATGTTATGCATAGTAATGGAGCAGTTTAAGTGAAGCTGACCGACATGTGTGACGGGTGTAGAAGAACCATTAGGAAGCTGGACCGGATTTGATTTAACTACCGATGGGTGAATAAGACTAGATAATGAATTGGTGATATGATGTGTAACACCAGAATCAATTATCCAAGTATGAGAAGAAGTTTGACAAGCAAGTGATAGGGTAGTACCTACGAGATTGACTTTGGGAGTCTTGGAATTTATGAACTCTAGAAACTGTTGGAAGAGATCTGAATTGGAAGAGGCTGGCACTTCTGGTGGTTTGATAGGGTTGCCGAGAGATGCAATATCAGTTGTGGACGAGTTTGCTTGTGGCTGCTGAGCACCAAAGTTTTTCTTCTTAGGAAAGCCATGTAGATGATAACATCGAGCTTTGGTGTGGCCCAATCGACCACAGTGATCACATTGGGGTTGAGGGCATCCCACAAACCTAACGGCATTATCATGACTTGTATCTTGGCGTTTTATGGCAGCTGCCGCAGAAATAGAGTCCGACTGAATTGGAATATGAAGCTCTCGCTGTCTTTCTTCTTGAACCAATAAGGCATAAGCTTTGGAGGTGTCAGACATTGGTTTCATAAGAAGTATCTGGCTACAAATGGGGCCATAACTTTCATTCAAACCCATTAAAAACAGAATTAGTCTATCACGTTCTTGTATCTCAGTCAACTTTTTTATTGCTCCACAATCACATATCGGAGGAGTGACATATGCATCATATTCATACCATAAACCTTTGATTCGTGTATAATAAATGCTTATAGGAGACTGACCTTGTTTGCAGTTGATGATTTGCTACTGAATTTCTTACAAGCTATGTCACCGCGGTACGTCTAAATGACCCGCATACCGGTATTGGTACGTCGGTACGGCAATACCGGTACGGCGGTACGAGGTGGTACATTTGGATCTGGTTTCGGGTCGAAACCAGATTCAAACCAAATTTATCCGAACAAAATGTCTTAAAAATACAATCTTCTTACCCGTCGAGGCCTCCCACCGCCGACTCACACTCAAATGGAGCAAAAACATTATTATATTCTAGCTTCCTGTTTCATATTCCATCGATACAGGACTAAAAAAAAATGGGAACACCTTGGATGAGAGCGGGACGCTGCCTTTATTCCTTGCTGTTCATGCCTCCATTAATCCAATGGGTGAAACTGCTGCCTTTATTCCTTGCTTTTCATGCCTCCAATAATCCGAGGAGGGAGAGAGAGAGAGAGAGCAAGGAGGAGGAGGGAAGAATAAATGAAGTCAACTGTCAATTGTAGCGCAAAGCAATATAGTGGTCTCTCTCTCTCTCTCTGTCTGTGTTTCTGCTGTCATAACTTCATTAGTTCGTTATTATTAGAAGCTCTATTTGGAGAGCGAAACTTCTTGCTTATGGTTGTTTTTAAAGTTTTTATGAGATGGTTGTTTTTATGAGATGGTGGTTTCTTGTTTTTTCAAAATTTATAATTTTTTAATTAAAAAATTAACTTTATTACATAAAATTTACACCGTACCCGTACCATGAATTTCAAAAACGCCGTACCAGTACCCGTTTTCCCGTACTTGTACCAACACCCGTACCCGTACCGCGGTGACATAGCTTACAAGCGAGGAGCATTAGACTGCGTGAATCTGATTTTTAGCTCCTTCCAAACAAAAGCAGCTTCTTTGGCATATACGACCGTTGGCATTAAGGACTTATGAATGACATTGAGCAGCCAGGAAAGGACCATATTGTTGCATTTTTCCCAAGATATAACAAGGGATGCCAGAGATGTGGGTTTTGGTAGGGAACCGTTGACAAAACCCATCTTATTCTTTGCTAAGAGAGCCATGGTCATGGCACGCCTCCATGTTTCATAGTTGTCGCCAGTGAAAGGTTGAGAAACAAGGCAAACACCAGGATTGTCAGAGTGGTGGAGGTAAAATGGATTGTCATCTTGGGCAATCGTTTCTGATCTTGAAGAGGACCCAATAGCTCCTTAAGTTTCAGCCATTGAAGAAAACCAGACGCTTGCTGGTTGTCGCACAAAAATTGATCTCTGCTTGCTGGACTGTCAAGACGCCCGCATTTGCCAAATTTTATAAAATCATGAAGAAGTCTGTTTGAGCTGAAATTTGGCCTGTTGGTTAAGCAGCTAAGGAGGAGTAGACGCCCCAAATTTGGCCTCAATCCGAGTACCCAGTGGGAATCGCGCGTAGGTTGAAGCTTTCTATCGACTGCGAACTTCAGCTCCCTGTTCGGAAACATCCATCGCACAGCAGCAACTCTCCTTGGAACAATTTCTCCTTAATTTAAAGTTAACCAACAATGAAATCATAGGGAATAGCTAGATAATCAAATAATGCACCAAATCAAGTTCACCAGATCATGTGAAGAACCCGACAATCTGAATGAAAATCGGGTTGCTGCCGGTAGTGGCGGAGATATTGCAGAAATCACCGCTAATTTCCGCCTAATTCCGGTCGGAAGGGGGAGTTCCGTCAATACTGCATGGATTCGCCTCAAACTTGGTGGGAATCATCGTGGGGATGTGGCAGATTGAATGGTATTGGAAGCCCCTTGATATCGTCGGCCGATCGCCGGTAATTTGGACGGAAACCGTCACTGTCCGGCAGTTCTCAATAGACAGAACAAAGCTTAGGTATTTTGGTCGATTCCCGCTCAGTTCTTCTCCAGATAGAATGGAAGCATGCCCGACAGACAAAAAAGAAAGGGAAGGAGAACAATTGAAGTCGGTGATCCTCTAGTGGCAGCCACAGGACAGGTGGTAGATCTCTTGTTCTTCCTCTATTCCTCATGATTAACCCATCTCTGATACCATGTTAATAATGAGAGGGAAAGAGTGAAGAACAAAGAACAAATTCTTCTTTCATATTCAATGTGTTAAAGCCTTACCCAATGTAAGGTATTTATATAAGATTCAATCCTCATCTTCCCTATTTTCTCAAACATACAACAAGATGATAAACGAGGCAAGATAGGGAATCACCAATAGGATAAGATAAGATCACAACTCAATCCCTTTCCTGGAATCTCGATCTTGCTGATTCTCGATCTACTTCCTGAAAACTCGATGTTGATCTGTGTAATGTCTAACAATCTCTACCTTATGTACTTTTAAATTTGCTTCTCCCATGATTCTTAGTGACAAACACCTCTAGCATTGGCTTTAACAAGTTGCTCACCCCCCTCCTGATCTTCCTGGTGACCTTGTAGATGAAAGGAAAACCGTGTGCAAAGCAGCAAAATTTAGGTTTTGTTTGAAAATAGATCTTACGAGAAAGGAACCCACCCATCAACACTATGATCGACAGTTCTTTCCTCCTTTAATAGGGATAGTTGATCCAAGGTCTAGGTTTTTTCAAGGTTTGACAAGTTATTTTTCCTACATGCATGTGCAGAGATTGGATTTTGGTGTTCATTTTAAAAAGATTGAGAATATTTTAGAATTTGGAAACTGGGGGAATGGAAATTTGTATGGGATCTTTGGATTAATTCGAGATTGTAGTAACTGATCTTTGAGTTGGTCTAAAAAATGGAGTTCAAGAAATTGAGAATTTTGATCTTGGATAAAACTTTGAATTTTTGAATGGAATTAGGATTTAAAATTGAATAGAATTGGGATTGAAATTGAAATTGAATTTTTGGATGGAATTTGGATATTGAAATTAGATTTTTGAATTAGGATTGGAGATTGAAATTGAATTGAATTGAATTGGGCATTGAAAAATGAAGATTTAGGCTAGATCTTGGAAATTCTTGGAATTGGAACTTGTTTTTGAAACCAAAGGTTGGTTTTAGAAAATTGGATTTAGATCTTAGAGATTGAAATGTCTAAGTTTGGAATGACAAGAAATCGACCAATATTTTGTAACTCAGAACTTGTTTTTGGAAGTTTTGGGAAAACTTGATATCACTGATTGGTGAGATTGAAAAATTAGAGTTTAATATTGTCTTGATTTGAGAAATTTGATTTTGGACTAAGATCATGGAAGTTGCTGGATTTGGATGAATGTGTATCCATGCATGAAATAAATGACATATTCATTTGTACTTCACTCAATTTCTTTGTACGCTTAATTCAATTTGGATCTCATGTTGGTCCACCTTAAAGGTGGAAATGTAGCAGATCCTATAAGCTTATTCTTAATATCAAAAAAACTTTTGGAGATAATGTCCATAAATTTAATTTTGGAAATTTTGGTTTTGTAATTGGGGTTCCAAAATGAATTGGGTGAAGACAAGCTTCAATGATCCAAACTTATTGTTTGTGAATTTTGAAGATTTTGAGAAATACTTCTCTTTGGGTGAGGAACAACTGTAAATTCTTCTAGAATAGAGTATTAACTTTTGGGTTTGGAAATTGAATTGGTTTGGTTTAGAAACGGGGATGCTAAAGTGAATTTAGAACTTTAGAGAAGATGTGCTTGAGTGATTACGACTCACTGTTTGGGAATTTTGAAAGAAATCTTCTCTTTGGGCGAGGAGAATTTGTGTGTTCCTCTAGGATAAAGCATTGGCTTTTGGTTTAGAAATGGAATTGATTTGCACAAGTTGATCTCAACTTGCTTTTGGGCATTGGATATTGGTAGAACTAGGATGTTAACAACAAAACATAATATTTGAAAATTCTTGGTATTGGGTTCAAGGATATTTTAGAAATTTCTCTAGGTTGGCATCTTTGTAAGATTGTTAATTTCAGAAATGATATAAATTTGAAATGAGCCTATTATTTGATTTGTTCCATTTTAACCTAGATCATACTCGTGGATTGAGTAGATCCAATCCTTGATGGAATCATTTTGGCAAAGTTGTGAGATCCAATCTATTGTACATTTAAAAAAACATTGATGCTTCATTCCTCTCTCTCTTTGCATTCATTCATAAGGTTACATGGATGAAAGAATGACATTTTTGCCCAAACCATGGTAGTATTCCTCCAATATTGTACAAATGAGATCTTTTTAAAATCAGGTTTTGAAAACAGCATTTTTTGATTTTTGGAAAACCAAAAGTTTGGCTCAAATAAGTTTGGACGATCGTGGGAATGCATGTACACATGCATTAACATGAGCTAGGTGATGCCTTGAGCACACGACCATTCAGACTAGGCGTCCCTAAGCTTGAGCTAGGTGATGCTGGACTGGACCAAGGTTGTTAGCGACTTGGCTGGGCTGAACAGGCTTGAGCAAGGGAAGTAGGCTAGAGCCGGGGCTACCTAGACGACTTGGATTTGAGCTGAGTTGAGAATTCCTACCTCAAATACAGCTTGGAGGTAGAGGTCAGCTGGAGTAGGAGCTGCCAAGGTTTGGGCTGACGCCAAACTAAGGACGTCTTGGGTTGGAGGAGGTTGCAAATGTCTTCTTCTTGATGGCTGTTGCAGCTAGGGAGCCAAGAGCCTTTTGGTTGGAACAAGAGAACTTGGAGAGGACTTAAGAAGATGGCGTGGGAGCTTGAGAGAGACGTCCAAGGCTGCCAGAGATTGCTAAGGGGGTTGCCAAGGGTCCTTAGCTGCTTGCAAGGGGTGGATCATGACTTGGTGCTAGACAAATTTTTTGGAAAGCCAAGATATGTTTTGCACCGATCTCAAACTTATTCTTTAGATATTGATTTGCACCGATCTCAAACTTATTCTTTAAATTTTGTCTAAATTTGACAAAAATCTTATTTTTTAAATTCATTGAATTTTTGCAAGTGGCATCTAGACTTGGATCTAGAACTGGATTTGGTGGACATCAACTCTGGTCCAAGAATTTTCTTGAAATTTTTTTTGAAATTACCATTGGAAAAGATTGAGAAAAGTTGGGGTGTAACCTCAAGGTCCATAGAGACAACATTATTTGGAGCAAAAAATTAGTGAGTGAGACCTAGATGTCTCCAATGACCTTGGTAGAGTGGCAATCATCTATAGCCTTACAACTTCATCCTCAAATTTAATTCATGTCAGACAATTGATTAATAAGTCATTGAAACTCATTCAAGTGATCAACTACATAATTTTTTTCCTTATACTTAAGTTGCATCATCTCTCTAAGTAAATACAATGTATTACTGCTATTTTTTGATGCATACAAGTTTTCAAATTTGGACTAAAATGTGTTCATGTAAGTCTCAAGTTGAATATGATTATAAAGATTCTTATCAACAAATTGTCCAATGAAACCATGGACTTGCTGATACTTAGATTTTCATTCTTTATCACTCTTAAATTTAGGCTTTTGAGTAGCAAACTCCAAAAATGCACAACCTTTGCACACAAGAAAACTTTCATTTTATTCTTCTATAAAGTATAATTTGTGTCTTTCAGAATAATTGTATGACTTGTATTATCATATAATGTCAAATCAGGAGCTCCAATACCATTTATGTTGGAATATGAACACAAACCAAATGATTAAGTTACAAAAACAGAGATGATGGCTCACAATAACTTGTCAATAAACACTTTTATCATGTACATAAATACAACAAGATACTTCTTCCGCCCAACCTCCAAATATAAACTCTTATCAACTAATGGATCTCACAATATATATATATATATATATATATATATATATATATACACAAGACTGCAACAAATAGCAAATTAATAAGCTTCAGCAAAATAAGAGAGACATTTTGAATGTGAAAATTATCAAAATGAATGGTAGAAACCACAAGATTCAGGGCAACCCAATAATAATCTACTAATTAATATAGAAATGGCCATAAGAGGGTAATACAAGACACCTACACCTCAAAAGTCTAACAATCACCAAAACAAAGAGAATAAAACAAATGAAAAAGAGCAAGTAGAAGAACATTACCTAATGAAGAGTGATGACCTTCCTACAACAAAATCCTTCTTTCTTTTACCCTAATCTTTACTAAACAAAGAGGAAAAAAATAGAAAAAAAAAAACCTAAACAATAATGGAAGTTACGCAGCAGGACCCCGGAGGCAAGGGGAATGGGGGCCTTTGGGCCTTTTTTTGGGTGGTGGGATTAATACCTCGCGCCGCTCCTGAATAATGGAAGTTTCTGCATTCTCATTCTCTTACCTTCTCTCTTTTTTACTCTCTCTAATGGCTTTAAATGAGTGAAGAAGACTACCATCCCCTTCTTTTTCTCTAAGAAAAAGCTCCCACACTGAAGAAGGAAACCCTCTAAAGAACTCCAAAAACCTGGACTCCCTTTCTTTAAACCACCTTTTGAAACTTTTCAAAAATAGTTCAATGTTGCAAAATTCTTCCTTTTTAACTCTTCTTCAAGTGTAGATGATTCTTTTTCTTATTTTCTTTTTTGACTTGGATTTGGATCCTCCGTAAGGAGGGGATCCAACCAACACACTGTGTCGACGAACAGGGATACTGTAGATGGAGAAGAGCTGTATGCATTGAGGAAGAGTTGCCCAGGTTTTGCAACTTGCATGGACCGATGCCTGTCAAAATTAATAATATTCTTAAGAGGGATTGAAAATGAATGTAAAACACCTTTTCTTTCCCTTCTTTCATTTCTTTCCCCACATCCAAAACACCTGTTTCCATTTTCTCATCCAAACCATATCATTTCTCTTTTGGCATTTCCTTTCAGGCTATAAGTATTTTCTTGGAAAGACATTATTTATCACTACTTAGATAGGGGTGGGGCAGGTAATTGGGTAGTATGAGATATATATAACCAGCGTGTCTGAGTTAGTTGCGGTCTTGAGCTGAACTGAATAATTCTTCCCTTTTTTAATTTGTGATAATTGGATTGCCATAATTTCAATTCGTGTGTGTTTGTGTAAAAGAAATAAATTGTTTGTACTTTCGTGTTTTTTTTTTAAATTTTTTTGTTTTCTTTTTAAATAATTTCATTTCTGTTTACATTTAATTTAAAAAAAAAATTCATTAACCCTATTCATAAATATTTCGGATTCCAATTTCAATAACATAGAATTTGATTGTATTTTGACAAAAAAAAGCTTTGGCAGTTTTCTACAAAATTTACTTCGAAACGCAAAAAAAAATGTCAGCAAGGGAGGAGGTGAGGTGTGAATCTGTCAGTCCGTAAAAACGCTGGAGAATAAAAGCCGCAGCGTTGCTTAACCAGGATTTCCGGAGGCGTGAAAGCCACGCTCTCGCTTGACGAGAGGCCGGAACCACTGTGGCCACGGTCTCCGCTCCCGAGCTCAGACCGCCGGCGGCAAGGCACCAATCTCGACCATTGGCGCAAGGCACTGAGCTCGGAAGTTGGGGACACCGACCATCACTACAGAAGCTGTCCCCCTCCTTCCCTTTCCCTCTCTCCGTCACGTTCGGTCGCAGAGAGGGTCGAAGATCTCAAGGTGCTTGGGAGCCCGGACTATTCTTTTCCTCCTCCACGTATTTCCCCACGAGGGAAGACGAAAAGCACAAGGGCAATGCCTGCAATTTTCGATATGTTCCGTCTTCACTTCATCTTCTCTTCGCTATTCTGTTTCTTCTTCTTCAGTAACGCGTCCGTTCACGAATACGCGGAGTCCGAATTGGTCCTGAAAGGAAACGCCTACGTCCTCCACGGCGGCAGCGAGGGGATTTACTCTTCTGTTTCCAACAAAAACGTGTCCGCGATTGCCAACGGAGAGTCGTATATCAGGTGAGGCCTCTTGCATTTTCTGGTCTCTGTTTCGCTATCTTTTGCTTTAAGGGAGGATATTTGTCTACGGAGCTCTTCGGTATGCTATAATTGATGTGTTCTCTTGGGAAGATTAAGAGATGAATGGAACGCTGCTTCCTCTGTTTAAAGGGTCTTGCTGCCGGCAATGAATTCCGCGGTCTATGATTTACTCGGAAAGCTGTGTCTCCTCTTGAATGGAATCTGTTGTGCATCTTAATTCGTTATTGTTCTTTGGTGGAAATTTTTATTAGTTGATTTCTGGGGGACATTTTCGAGTATGAACTCGAAGCATGTGGCTATTTGGATGCTGTTGAGTAGATAGCGAAATATCGGATATTTATTTGATACATTTATTCCTTATGGTCGTGGGTCTTTATTTTATTTTATTTTTTGGTTGAAATCAATGCTTCCGTGTTCGAAAGAAATATGGTCGGCTACGAACTTGCAAGTGCTACCGTCCGCTGGTTTTTCGGGCTTAGAGCCTTATGGTATTTGGAGGTTTCTTTAGTTTTTTGCCGGGGATAGTGGTTGTAGATCTTCAATATCCTGTGTTTTGGAAGATTAAACGGTCTGTTGCTTGTTTTTCACGCTTATAGATGGGTATAAGGTTCTGTTGTTTCTCATTTCTGGTGCCTGTTTGATAGTATGGTTTTCAATCTTTCATTTTCTTTACACTTGCTGACTGCTCCTTTTATAAAAGGATTGCTTCGCTAAAGATCTCGTACTGTGATTATGAGAAGTCAGCTGATTTTTAGGGGCCGGAGTTGTTTAGTTGGCCCTCTTATTTCATCCTGCTATATACTAACTTTCTTCCTTTTTTGCTTGGGCTTCAACTTCTCCAGATATTTTTATCTGAAAATACTATAATAATAAATTAATAATCAGCTGATAATTTCAGTTGGGCATCAGTTTTTCTTTGCGGTTCACAAATTGGGATGGTTAAGGATAGGATCCAGGGTATAAGTTGTTGCAAGTAAGGTACACATAGGTACCATGGTAATAAAAAGGACTTACACGATTTAATTCTTTTTGCATCCTTCAGATGTTTCATTTCATAATCAGCTGATAAATTCCTCATCAGCTGATAGTTTTCATAGTGTTACAGTGGTGGCGATGGGGCTGTATGATATTTGTGGGCCAACACGAGGATGTGTGTCCTGCTTTGAATGATGACTTCACTACATCCCTTTTGCTGTCATTCAATAAGTAATTGCTTCAATACTATTGCTTTCTTTTGAATTGCAGTGCAACATTTGTTGTAAGAAAATTGATGGTTAGTTGCAACCAGGAAAAGTGTTTCATAAACCATAGTATCTGAGTCCCATCGGGATTGTTCAGTTACTGAGTCACAGGTTGGGTCCCAAGCGATCCACTCCAAAACTCAGCCAGGACTCAGTTGACCCGACTGACTCGGTTAGGAATTTGCTGAGTCGAGCACAATATGAGTTTTGGTGATATAAGACTATATTAATGATAACGATTTTGATCCAGTTTTTTTTTCTTCAATCGGTATTTTAAAACCAAAACAAGGGAGGAAAAGGCTGAACTAGTTGGTTCTCCTCTCTCTCTCTCTCTCTCTCTCTCTCTCTCTCTCCTTCTCTCTTTTTTTGACACCCGGAAGGGGATCGGTTGGGCCATCGGTGATCCCCAATCTGTTGGGTGGTGACCAGAGAGAGATCGCAGTCTTTTTTTTTTTTTTTTTTACATTTCAATGATTTCATAAGTCTTTAACCATTTAGTAGTTAATTAGATCATTTGGGGAAAAATTAGAAAGAAAGAGAGACCTACAGTCTGGTAACTCGGTTGCATGTCGATAGTTTGGTTCTTAGTACCTAACCTAACCAAGTCACTCAGTCAACCCATTAACCCGCTGACCTGGTTGACTACTAATCCGAGTCCGATTTCCTGAGTTTGCCAACTATGTTATAAACCATACTGTATCGGATGACATATCATAATATGTAACATTTTCAGGATATGTGCTATGGTACACCTTTATCTTCCTGAGTTTGCCAACTTTGTTATAAACCATACTATATCATATGACATATTATGATATGTAACATTTTCAGGATATGTTATGGTACACCTTTATCTATGGAAATTTGGGAAGACCTGAACCCCTTTATTTTGAGTGTAGGTTTAAACCCATTCATACAACTTAATACTCTTAGGAGTTATTTTAGAGGGATCTCTTGCCATTTGAAGAAGAAAAACTCCACTTAAGCCTAGATTTGTGCGTGAAAGGTTAATTTTGCATTGAAATGTGATGGCCTTGCAGTTTAAAGTTTTAAATCATATTGAAATTATAACCCTTTTTTTCTTTTTGATAGAATTGCAGACGCTCCGTGTCCAAAGGGGCATGACCAACAGATTTTTGAAAAACCCTTTTTCATATTGTTCTCTCCAGATTCGAAAAGCTATCTGACCTTCCTTCCCTTCATCACCTCCTCCAAAACAGAAAGTGGTTGGGGTAGTTAGAGATAGTGGGAAAAAGCTAATAGCAAGGTCATGAATGAGATTAGTACTAGCAAAATAGTTTCACATAGATAGAAAAACACCCAATAGTGGGCATGATGGATTGCGATCAACCATAGGTGTCCTCATGAGACACCGGTACTGCCCTCAGGGTTACTCTTCACACTTCTTGTTGAGGAGGAGTGGAAGTGTGGGCCATGTTCAACGAGTCGCTCCCAGTCGTTGCCAGGGCCTAGTAGTGGCAAAGAGGGGTAGGAAATGAAAACGATCAATAGTAGAAAGACATCCCTAAAAGACAATGGAAGGAAGGAGGGAAGGCAGCATTGGGTGTTAGGTATGAGTAGGATGATCTAAGTCACATGGGTACTTCAATAAGATCCACGTACCTGTGTCGGGATACCTGTACCCAAAGTGGGTACTTGAACACACTTTGGTCACTTTGCAGATTCGAACTGATGCAAAGTGTTTAGTTTTACGTGATTTAATTTTTTCGAAATCGGTTTTATGTTATTTAATTTTTCATTTTGATTTTTTTATGTTCTTTTGCATGTATACATATATGATATATGTATCCCGCCGTACCCCTGTACCCACATTTTATAAAGTTGTTGCGTCCGTACATGTATATCTCCATACCCGTACTTGAACCATACCTGTACCCGTGTGACTTAGTTTGGAACACAAAAGAATGGTTCAGGCTCGAGTGTGTTGATCACAGCCTACATGATCAACATTGTGCCTCTCTATCTCCATGGCTGGACCTATGTCTGGCATGTTGACAGGGTGTGCCTCCCCAAATCAGGTGCCTGTGTGACATAACAATGTATATATAGATGATATGCTTACATTTCCCTTGTAGCGAACATCACCCATGCAACACACACAAACCATTAAGAAAGTATAACCCTAACATCGTGCTATGCACTATGGGCTGGGAAGTGGGAGGGTGCGGGTGGTAAGTGTTGTGGCAGCTTCTTCACAATGTGCATTCTGGTATTTGAGTGTATGTAGTATTCTAGCACCTATTGTATTCTTTCCTTAGCTAGCTAGCTTGCTTGGTGGTGGCTAGTTTGGTATGCAACCAAAAAGTTGGTATAACAACCTGTTCCCTGGTTCCCCCTTTATGGAGACTTTCACCACCCCAAGGGCATAGTCATGGTTTGTTCACTCTGCCTATGCATCTGATATGAGTGTGATTTGATATTAAGTCAAGTAGCCAATGCTATGACATGAACTCCTTAGCTTATATAATTCGCATTCTTCCAGCCCAATTTCCACATTGGAACCACAATTATAAACCAATCCGGAAATCATCGTATTTCCGAGCATATTTCACATTCTCCACCCAAGCATTTGCTTGCTACCTTTGTTTGTACCAAAGGGTCTTTTAAGTTCATGTTGAGGTCTGATTAGATATGTGATTACTTTTGAATGTACTTCACCGTGATAGGCCAGCTTTGCATGTTTAGATGTTGAGTGTTTGATACAATCATACCAACTAATTGAGTACTCTTGAGATAAGGAAGAGTAAATATATATATATATATATATATATATATATATATATATATATATATACATCGAAAGAGAGAGAGAGAGAGAGAGAGAGAGAATGTTTAGAGAACGTGGAATTAATGGTGTTAGAATATCATGTATTAGGGTACCAGGTCTGGATATGGACCCGGTCCCATGGGCGCGGGTACCGAGAGTGGCTCGGTACCGTAGGCGGTCTCCCTCTTATATAATCTCACTTATGGTGTAATTGTTGATTAAGTGAAAATATTTTTTCTCTCCTAGGGTTGCGGTTGTGCACCTAGGTTAGAGCTTCCCCGTGGTTTTTTCCTCTTTCTGAGGTTTTCCACGTATATCGTGTGTTCTTCTTTGCTCTCTTCTTGTGTTACGTGTTTCTACATGGTATCAGAGCCAACGCGTGTGAGATCGTTGGTGTGCAAGTAGTGTTTCCGCCGTCCCCGGTTCTTGTGCTGCCGATTCCAGTGCCGCCGCCGCCGTCGTAGATTCCAGCGCAGCCGCCGCCGTTTTTGTGCCTTCTGGGGTTTCCACCACCGTGGGTGTCTCTCGTTTCCGCCACCCTCCGCCGCCTCTGGTTCCTTCATCTGCTGTTGTTTCCGTGTGGCGCTGGTGTTTCAGCCGCCGCTTGTGACGTTCGTGTGCTGTCACCGCCGCCGTTGGGTGCGCCCATCTTCGTCGCCTGTTTCAGCGCCTCTGTTGCCGCCTGGTGCTGCGTTTCTCTTGTCCTGAGTGATTGTGATGGCGGAAGAGATGACGCCTAAAAGTGATGTGCCCTTTGACACGAGCAGCGCTCCCAAGAGCGAGAACTTGTCGGTTCAGGTCACGTCCATTCGTTTGACGAAAGATAACTATCTATCTTGGTCTGCTGCACTCGAGATTGGGATAACGAGCCGTGGTCGTCTTCCCTATATCACAGGCGAGAAACCGACGCCTAGCAAAACAGACCCTCAATGGGCGACTTGGGCGTTGGAAGACAGTCAGGTTAAGGTGTGGATCATCAGCTCTGTGTCTGCTGATATTCAGTCTCTTATTCTGCGGAAGTCGACTTCCTTTGATATGTGGACTGTGCTTGCGAGGATGTATGGCCGCAAGAAAAGGGTTCTGCGTACGTATCAGATTAAATGCAGTATCTACTCTCTGAGACAGGGTGACTTGTCTGTTGCCTCCTTTTATGCTGCCCTGAAGACTAAGTGGGAGGAACTTGATTATCATGTGAATGATAACTAGAACTGTGGTTCAGATTGTCACACCCCGACCTTTTGACCCAAACATTTTTTTTTTTGTCTAAACATAAGCATCGAGGCGTGACGACACAACAATTCAAAAAGACGATGAGCCAAACAGTTCAAAACAATGGGGCTAACTTTCCTTAATGCAATCATTTCAGTTCATACAAAATCATATCTATGTGTAACAAAAATGCCCCAAACTGTATAATTGATGCCTAACAAAAACAAGACATCAATAAGACCCAAAATAAGACGCGCCGGCACTATCCAAACCAAACCCAAAACCTCCCCAGTAGGACGTGAGTGAAGCCATCTGCTCAACCTGCTGCCCTGGGTCCGCCAAAACCTGAAAAAAGAAAACAACTAAAGGCTTAACCTTCGCAGTATGACAACAATCCAGGAAAATACCAACCCTCTCAGGTAAGGTTCAAATAAGAACAAATATCAAGATCATCTATCCTCATGTCGTACAAGGACACGACACGTAAAGGCCACTCAATGGCCACAGTCACTAACTTTTCCACTCGCATGCAAGCATGCTTAAACATTTTACTTGCATCTATAAGCACAACAATCACGTACACTTCAAACACATACAATCAATCATTTTCAATACATTTTCTTTAACTTCAGTGTATTAACAGTTCCTGTGGGTGCAAACACAGGCACGTGCACACCGCGGGCGGCCTACAGCCGAGAGACAATCCCTGTGGTGGCCCAATA
Source organism: Nymphaea thermarum (assembly GCA_011799765.1). Lineage (NCBI taxonomy): Eukaryota > Viridiplantae > Streptophyta > Magnoliopsida > Nymphaeales > Nymphaeaceae > Nymphaea > Nymphaea thermarum. Next base: position 15,376 of record JAANDH010000840.1, on the reverse strand, counting down.
ACAGTATGAATCCATTCCATCCGTTGCAGCGGTAGAGCACTCATCCTTGGCTATGTGAAGTCCAAGGTGAGACACTCAGCCTTCCCTAGGACACTCAGGTTGGAAGGCGGGAGCTCACGCTCCAAGCACAACACACAACAGTACCCTGGGGCCTTGCACCGCCTGCGCTCCTACAGGCGAGACCAGTGGCAACACAAAGAGGGGACGTCTCCCAAACACATAGCCACATCCCACTGGCCTCTTATCTCTTATTCATTCATTCTTATCATTAGATTAACACATTCACAATTGACTGGCTAGCTCATGAGGTTGGTACACTCCATGAGTGCACCCACACCTCCAATTGCCTCCACACGAGGTCTATACATACAGTAACAGTCATTGCTAAGCGTCATACAGTACGGGTACAACTACCTTCTATTTCATCCATTTGCATCGTTGCCCATGGCAATGCACATGCAATAACATACACATTCATATCAATCATCACATCAATCACATCTTTGAAAAACTTAGCCAATCCACAGAGAGTAATCTTGATCTGTGGTTGGCTCGTAGCTGTCCTATGTAGTTATAATTCTATGATGCTTTCTAATGCACAATTGGGGTCGAGGAGACACTCGACTCGATACCCCGCCTCATCTGTCCTAAACAGATATCAATTCTAACATGCACATGCAAATGCGTGACAGTTTTAAAACAATTACTAATAGCCTTCCAAACGATTCAAAGCATGTAGTAAAGCATGAATAAACATACATACATTCATCTACAAACCATCAATCAATTCACATTACAATCCTAGGATCCCATGATCCTAGGAACACACAATCACATTTACCCAGGCAGGAATTCGCCTGGCATGTCGCCATACCTGTGGCGCGCTCACAAGACTCTTCAAAATGTCTCAAGTTTCGAACTCAAGGTCGACGAGATGTGCCCGGTGCACCTGCAAACATAAACAAGAACAAGATTTCTACGAGATACCTACACAAGTCAAACAAATACGAACAAATACAAAATAGCATCCTTGAGGCACGTGTCATCGCCTCAAGAGGGTGTCGACGGGTAGTGTCGACCTACAAGTCCTCTAATAGGCCATTACACAACTTCTTGCCGTTTCCACCCAACGTCAAAACCTCAATGCTTCGATCAATTCATCCTTAACGCATTCTCATAACCTTTCCTTTAGTTGAGGCGTCATCCCAACATGCACACCCTCTACCTTCCTAACATACAACCCACGTCGACAAAGGCACTCCCAAGCGTGCACAAGAACGGTCCTATACCACTCCACAACATTACGATCTCTACCATGCTTCTCTATTGCTTCGAATTTTAACCCATCATGCTTAAAAGAACAACATAAACATGAATCAATGCTTCTCCAACGTAACCCTACACTTTCCCCAAAAGCAAGGTCACTACCATGCATCCTAAATCATCAATTGTACCTTCTAGCATGCTCAAACAATAATTATACATGCTTTAGTAGGTAATATTCATCAATTTAAGCTTAATTAGACCTTGCTCACCCCAAAACAACCGTCCAAGCTGCTGTAATCCTCCCGACAGCCACCTCAAGGCTTCGATCGATCTTCAAACAGCCAAAAATCACTGTCGTCAACACCTCCCAAGCCTCCTACTCGCTGTTATGAGGGGAAAGACAAGCCCCCAAGCTGGAACCCTAACAAACCATGCTGGAAACAGTGAGGGAGCGCTCGATTGGGACAAAGGGGAAAAACAATTAGGACAAAAATGGGGAGAACGAGCTCACTTAGGGCACGTGAGGCAAGGGAAGGCAGAGAGAGAGAGATTCAGACAGAAAAAGGGAAGAAGGGCGGAGAGGACGGGAGAGAAGAGAGAGTCGGTGGGAGAGTGAGTGTGAGTGAAGAGAGAGGGATAGCGTGGAGAAGAGGGCACGAGAGGCACGAGGGAGACGGCCAGAGAGAGTCATTCAGTCGAGAGGGGAGACGGCAGACAGTGAGAGAGGGAGGAGGGAAAGGAAAACAGAAAGAAGAAGAGGAGAGTGTTACCCAAACGTCGCCGCCGCCGCCGCTTCCACCGTCGTCGTCGCCGCTTCCACCATCGTCGTCGCCGCTTCCACCGTCGCCGTGACCTTCTTCTTCTTCGCTGGGTTTCGGTCGTGGCTAAGGAAAAAGTGCAGAGGAAAACACGGGAGAAGAAGAAACGAGGAACGGGAGACGGGCTGCGTCGGGGCTTCTTACGTGTGTAGAGCTCGGGTCTGGGTCTGGACCCCGACCCGACCCACTATACCAAAACAACGAGCGTTACACAGATCATGCCCTGTAGTGGGAAAAGGAATGGATGGACCGTACGTTCCTTTTCCTTGGAGGCTTGCGTGATGAATTTGAATCCATTCGGAGTCAAATTCTAAAATGTGATGAGATTCCTGGAATAGAAGAGGTGTATGCTCGGGTGGAGTCGGAGGAACAACGACGTCAGGTGATGCACATTGACTCCAGTCATGGGAGTGCTCCTTCAGCCTTTGTTAGTCGGGCTTCAGGGACTGGGCAGCATCCTGCTCGACGTTGTACTCATTGTAACAAAGTGGGTCACTCTGTTGATTTTTGTTGGGATATTCACCCTGAGAAGAGACTTGTCAGGGGTCGTCCTCCCTCTGGTCGGCGTAGCCCTTCTGTGCCTGATTCTAGTCAGACCAACTCTTCAGGTGGTACCAAGTCGAAGCTTTCCTCCGATCAACTGAAGGAACTGCAAGCATATATCAGCCGGCTATCTACTACTCCGGACGAAGCTTCCACGTCTGAGGGGGCTCAGTTAGCCGAAGCTCTTGTTGCCTCAAGCGATCAAGGTAATCCCTCACTTGGTGATTGGATTGTTGACAGTGGAGTTACACATCATATGACAGGGGATTCTAAGTTGTTTCAAGAATACCAACCATCTTCAGGGAAGCAACTCGTGTCTATGGCAGATGGGTCTTCTATTTCTGTGGCTGGAAAAAGGAGTTTGTCCTTGTTGAATAAATATCGACTTCATAATGCTCTTCATGTTCCCAATATTCCTGAGAACTTATTATCTGTCAGCAATATTACCAGAGAACTAAATTGTAATCTAATCTTTTCTGCTTACCATTGTTCCCTGCAGGACTTGGTGACGGGGAAGAAGATTGGGATTGGTTCGGTTATTGATGGACTCTACAGACTGCCCGTACAAGTTGCCTCTGCCTTGATTTCAGCCACTAGTGGACAGTTGTCAGGTATGGAAGATCGATCTACCATTATGTGATGGCACGAGCGTCTTGGACATCTCCCATTTCAGTTAATCAAGAAGTTGTTTCCTCTTTTTTTTGCTTCTGTTTCCATTGACTCCTTCGCATGTGAAGTGTGTCAATTAGCTAAGCATGTCAGGGCTTCATACCTTATTTCCTTCAATAAAACCACCCGTCCGTTTGCCTTGGTTCATTCTGATGTTTGGGGTCCTTCGGGAGTACCCACTTGTCGTGGTTTTCATTATTTTATGACTCTTATTGATGACTACTCCCGGTGTACATTCGTGTACTTGTTAAAAGAACGTAGTGAGGTTCCGGTCATTGTGAAAAACTTTGTTGCTTTTGTTGAAACTCAATTCCAGACTTCTGTTCAGGCTTTCCGCACTGATAATGCTAGAGAATATGTCTCCCAATCTCTAGATGACTTCTTGCGGGGCAAGGGTATTGTTCATGAGACGTCCTGTAGTTATACACCTCCCCAAAATGGCGTGGCTGAACTGAAGAATCGCCATTTATTGGATGTCATCCAGGCTATTATGTTTCAACGACATGTCCCTAATGGGGTGATGCACTTCTCACTAGTGCCCACCTTATCAACCGTATGCCTACTCGTGTGTTGAGTGGTCAGTCTCCTTATTCTATGTTGTGGCCCACTCATAGCCGCTTACTCCTCGGGTGTTTGGGTGTAGTTGTTTTGTTCATGACCATAGCCCTACCCTCAAGAAACTTGACCCTCGGTCTATCAAAGCTGTCTTCTTGGGGTATTCGTCCACTCAAAAGGGATACAAATGTGTTGACCCTACCACTTTCAAAGTTTATGTTTCCAGGGATGTGACATTTCATGAACATGAGGCTTACTTTCATGTGAATCCTCTTCAGGGGGAGTGTCTAGGGAACAAAGGGAAAGAGTATTCTTCCAATCAGTTGATTCAGTTTATGGAATTCTTGGATTACAAGGCTAGTCCTAGTCCCAGTGTGGTAGACACAGTCAGTGATGATAAGGATAGTCATATGGAAGGGGGCTCCGTGGATACTCAGCCCACAACCCGTGATCACTTGTTTGACCAGGTTTATATCAGGAAGCAGAAAGCTGTGGTGGAAGATGTTGATATAACCAATCCCAGTTCTGTGACTTCCTCGGATGACTCAAGTCCAATGAATGAAGAGCTTCCCATAGCCCTGCGCAAGGGCACCAGGTCATGTACTTCTCAACCTATTCAGAGATTTGTCTCTTATGCTAAGCTAAGTAAAGACTACAAATGCTTTATTACTTCTTTATCCAGGGTTGTGATTTCCAGGTCTGTGGACGATGCTAAGGAAGATCCCAAATGGCTACATGCCATGACAGAGGAGATTGGTGCTTTAGCAAAGAACAACACGTGGGAAGTAGTTGATATTCCCAAAGGAACTCACTTAGTTGGTTCTAAGTGGGTGTTTAATGTGAAGTACAAACCTGATGGCACTGTAGAACGGTATAAAACTCGTCTGGTTGCAAAGGGGTTTAGCCAAAAATATGGGATTGACTACCTTGAGACCTTTGCTCTTGTTGCAAAATTGAAGATGGTGAGGGTCATCTTAGCTCTTGCAGTGCACAAGAAGTGGCGCATGGACCAGCTTGATGTCAAGAATGCATTCTTGAACGGCCATCTAGAGGAAGAGGTCTATATGAGCATGCCACCTGGATACGCCCAAGATGAAAAGTGTTGTCATCTCAAGAAAGCTTTGTATGGTCTAAAGCAGTCTCATAGAGCATGGTTTGAAAGACTGAGGATTGTAATGAAGTCAAATGGATACAAACAGGGAAATGGCGATCACACCCTATTCATTAAGTAGAGAAATGGTTTTGTGAGTCTTCTTATTGTTTATGTTGATGATATGATTGTCACAAGTGATGATGAAGAAAAAAAAAGGAAGATGAAGGAGAGGTTAGCTGATGAGTTCGACCTCAAGGATCTGGGTAAGCTGAGATATTTTCTGGGAATAGAGATTGCTCGATCAGAGACAGGGCTTGTTATGAGCCAAAGGAAGTACACTCTAGATTTGCTAAAGGAGACAGGTAAACTTGAATGTAGGCCTTTTCTAACTCCAATGGAATCGGGTACAAAGATTAGCATCAAAACTGGCAATATTCTGGATGAGGAAGGAAAAGGTCGATATCAGAGGCTAGTTGGTAAGCTTATCTACCTTACTCTAACTCGCCCCGATATCACGTATGCTGTGAATGTGTTAAGTCAATTTATGCATGCTCCTACTGATTGTCACTGGAAGAGTGCATAAAGAGTGTTGGGGTATCTAAAGAATGACCCAGGGAAAGGACTGTTGTATACTCAGCAAGACCAACTTAGTATTGAAGGAAACTCTGATGCAGACTGGGCAGGGTGCACAGATACTAGGAGGTCTACCACAGGGTACTGTATCTTTCTTGGGGGTAACCTGGTTGTATGGAGAAGTAAAAGGCAGGAAGTTTGTTCGAGATCCAGTGCTGAGGCTGAATACAGGGCTGTGGCTATGGGAGTGACATAGATGTTATGGTTAAAGATTCTTCTAGAAAATATTGGAGTTGAAATGGGAGAAAAGATGAAGATGTACTGTGACAACAAGTCGACAATTAATCTTGCAAATAATCCTGTCCTGCATGACAGAACCAAACATGTGGAAATCGAATCGCCATTTCATCCGGAAACGCATTGATTCAAAGGAGTTGATTCTGCCATATATGAAGTCGGAAGATCAAATCGCAGATGTTTTAACCAAAGGATTATGTACATCTTCATTTGAAAAGAATGTTAGCAAGCTTGGCATGTTTTGACATGTATGCCAAGTTTGAGGGGGAGTGTTAGAATATCATGTATTTGTTAAGAAATAAGATCTCATATTGATATTGTAATTTAGCTTAGGTATTTTACATTTTATTTTCTTTTACATTTTATTTTCTTTTTCTTTTCTTTTATATTTTATTTTATTTTTATTTTATTTTATTTTATTTTCCTTTTTGACCTCCTCTTTTTAACCGTTGGAGGTTCTAACGGCTCACAAAAGAGCCGGTGGAACTCCCAACGGCTAGAACCTCTCTTCTTTAGTCTCTTCTTCTTTCTTGCCTCTAGTATATATATTTTAGCATTCTCTTGTATTAAGCATGCTGTTTTACACAGCCATTGAGCATTCTTTCAATAAGATTAAATATCTTTTCAAGTGGCCTTGGTGCTTTTTTCTATCATATTCTTATGTAGTGACTATTATAGTCACATTTATATGGTATCAGAGCCATTGTGCTGCATGTTGGAGAGTTTTAGAAGCTGTTTATGGCTTTATGCTACTGGACTGTTGAAGAAAAATTTCAGACGAGGCTATTGCTGCTGATCGTCATTTCTTGAAGATCTTTTTGTTGCTGCTCACCAACTGTTTGGTGAAATTTCTAGAAGGACTTCCTCTTTGTTTCTCTTGGAGATTGTTACTTAAAAATCTTGCTTTTATGGAGGACTCCAAAGTCTCGATCGAAGGAGGAAGTTATCATGCTCCGTACAAGCTTGATGGAACCAACTACACTCTATGGGCAAAATGCTTGGAAATGCATATCAAAGGGAAATATTATGGGGCTTCATAAGAGGTACGTGTAAGAATCTTCAGAAGTTCGTGTCTCTCCGGATGAAAACAAGAAAGATTGAGAAAAGAGGATGGAGAAGAAGTCGATGGAAGCAAAGGTGCAGCCGGCGCTGGGTGGCCCTGCAATCCTTAATCACTATTATAACATTAACCTAATCTGACAGATTGTACACAAAAGTGAAAAAAATTACAAGTATGCCACCGCCTAGTATGTTTGGGCGTGTGGATTATAAAAGAATTGGATCGGGTCTGGACAGACCCGATCCTATGTGTACATACTTAACAGCCTCCCTCAAGTTGTGCATGAGATTTGACCATGCATAACTTGTTTTTCAATTCCCAGAAGTGCTGCCCTGTGAGTCCTTTGGTGAAGAGATCAGCTATTTGCTCACTGATGGATATATACATAGGCAAGATCTCGGCTTCTTCAACCTTCTGACGAATGAAGTGTTGATCAATCTCTATGTGCTTGGTGCGATTATGTAGAACCGGGTTGAAGGCAATTTGTATTGCACTTTGGTTGTCACATAGTAACAATGACTGAACAATAGGAAGAGTGAGCTCTCCAAGCAAATGTCGTAACCATGACGCTTCAGCTGTCCCGGCAGCCATTGCTCTATATTCTGCCCCAGTGCTAGATTGTGCAACCGCACGTTGCTTCTTACTGCTCCAACAAATGAGATTAGAATCAAGAAAGAGACAGAAACCTGAAACTGATCGTCGATCATCTGGATCTCCTGCCCAGTCTGCATCAGTATAAGTATAAATGTTATGTCCAAGTGAAACATTGGGACATTTTGTGTAGACTAATCCATCTCCAAAAGTAGCTTTGAGATACCGTAAGATTCGCTTAGTGGCATCCATGTGTCCGTCTGTGGGTGCATGCATAAACTGAGAGATCTGATTTACAGCATATACTATGTCTGGGCGTGTAAAAGTGAGGTATTGTAACATACCAACAATGCTACGATAGAATGTAGGATTGGAATATGCAGCAGTTCCATCCGAGGCAGTCAACTTAGTGTTCAGAACACTAGGCGTAGTTATGGGTTTGCAGGCCATCAGCAAGAGAGAGAAAAAGAGAGAACTCAGAGAAGGAAGGGGTTGGGGGGGAGGGGTTTGGGGTTTATACCTGTATGGGAAGGAAATGCCATGCTGCTGTGGTTCTGTATCTCTCTTGTAATGCTGCAGCTGGGGTAAACATCAGGCATGATATGGCTGGAGTCAACATCAAGCGGGCTTTGGTGATGGAAGAGATAAGGAGCCCTAACAGGCAGAAAAATGCCCAACATGAAAATCGCACCTGTTTAGGGAGAATTTTAGTGCTGGACTAAAATGTCAGATCCAATCCAAAAGCCCTACATTTTATGCCGTGTTGTTGGGTTGTGGCATTTTTTCGCAGATTTGAACTTTAATTCCACTGCTACAATAGGATTTCTCCTATTCAAACACTACCTAGGTGAATTGTGAATCTTTGTGTTGAATAATATGTGTTAGGTGGTATTTTTGAATATTTAAGAGTTTAGGAACAGCCCTTTATAAATAAGTGTTCTATTTGTGGACCTCTTTTGTAATTTGTTACTTTACCCTAATTCTCATTTAACATGAGATTAGGGCAGCTTTAGTGAATACGACAGAAAGTTATCTCTCTCTCTCTCTCGTTCTCTTCTCTCCTCTCCCTTGGCTGCACGTAACACTTTGTTTGCTATATTTTTGTTAAATTGGTGTTTTATCTTTGTCACCTTTTATTTTTTATATATGACTTGTACTTACAATTCATGCTTTTTCATAATGAACATTTACCCTTGTCTGTTTTTTTAGGTTTTTTCTTTTATTTTATTCTTTGATATTTAAGTCTCTTTTTTCCCTCTTATTGCATCTTACCATCTAACTACTGACCCGACCATGACATGTTATGAAACACACGTTATGACATTGCTCAGGAAATTTGGATGCACCAACTGTTTCTTGAAAGGTCTAGATCCAATAAGCCTGATTCTTATGAAATTTATGGACTATCGCAGATTGGATGCAAGTTGTCATTTGATTGGATTCTTCTGATATATTAGTCTAAATGAATCTGGAAGACCCACATTTTTGTATCATGTGCAATGATGTGCCCGTGTTGATGCTGGTACTAGTGCTTCTCTGACACAACACATTCTGTGTGGTAAGCCGAACCAGGCCAAAATTAACTATTTTTTAAAATGTGTACTCGACTAAATAGCCCTAGTACAAGAAGTCTATAATAACTTAAATGTAAATATAGAGAAACCAATACTTAATTTACTATATATGTATAGATAGTATATATATCCTCACCATATCCATGCCTAATTTTTTTTTGAAAATTATTGTATCCTGCTTCCAGCACCCCCACCCACACACCCTGCACCCATGTGACATAGTTAGGGTGGCATATTTTGTCATCAATTACTATTAGAAATTTATATTTCTTTTTCTTATGAAGCTACTATCTTTTTAATAAATGTAACCTTGATGAGGAAAAGGTTGTCCAGAGTCTGCTTTTGTCCATTTAGTAGTCCTTAGAGACGAATTTATCAAATGCTGATCAAGTATTCTATTCAACATATTAAAAAAATTTAATTTCGACAGCCTGAATAATTATTTTGTCATAATGGCTTGCACCTCTATGAAACATATAAAAATTATCAAAACATATAATTTTGTTGTTATGTCCATATGATGAGAAATCGATTGCTTTCAGAATGGTTGTCAATCTGGTAAAATGTCATGTTCTTTGGGCAATGCATTTACTTTTGAAAGGTTCATGATAATCTCATGCGATTTCCAGAATATCTAATGTGTCGCATAGATAATATCTATTCTTAGCCATATATTAGTAGCTTTTATACTCAGGGAACTATATGTTGCTGCAATCCTTTGACTTGCTTTGCATATTCCAATGCAATTTGTGGTTGTGGTCATTCTCATTCTCATTCTTGTTTCAAATAGGTTCGAAAAAATCACATTCAAAAGGACAAAAAATTCAGCTAAGCTTCATTCTAATACTGATGACAACACCGGCCTGGTGCAAGTTGTTGTTTTCGAGGTGGAAGACCGAGAATCAATAGGTGGTTCTGTTTATGGTGGCCAAAGAGCTGTGTGCTGCACACCTGATCTTGGTAAGATTGGTGCATGTACTCAAGGTGAGATCATTCACCGCCCATCCATGAAGAACTCTGGCTGGCCAAAAGTGTTCCCTGTATACTTTCAGGGAGACAATATATATACAACCATGGAGTCAAAGTTGATAAAGATCAAAAGCACTGGAATGTATAACCTATATTTCATTCACTGTGATGCAGACCTCAAGGGACTACTTGTGGATGGCAAGGCTATATGGAAAAATCCAACTGGTTATCTTCCTGGAAGAATGGCCCCACTTATGAACTTCTATGGTTTTATGTCTCTGGCATATGTGCTGCTTGGGATCGTATGGTTTTCTTGGTATGCCAGATTCTGGAGAGAAGTCATGCCTCTCCAAAATTGTATTACATTAGTTATTGCATTGGGAATGTTTGAGATGGCACTGTGGTACTTTGAATATGCTGCTTTCAACACGACTGGGATCAGACCATCTGGAATTACAATGTGGGCAGTAACATTTGGTACCATTAAGAGATCAGTTTCACGTGTTCTACTGCTTGTAGTTTCTATGGGCTATGGAGTCGTGAGGCCAACACTTGGGGGTCTCACATCAAAAGTTCTTTTGCTAGGAGGAACTTTCTTCTTGGCATCGGAAGTTCTTGAATTGGTAGAGAATGTTGGCTCAGTAAGCGATTTCTCCGGAAAGGAAAGATTATTTCTTGTCCTTCCAGTTGCCCTTCTTGATGCTTTCTTCATTGTCTGGATATTCACTTCTCTATCCAAAACCCTTAATAAGCTTCAGGTACATACGGACGTCTATGCCTCTTTCTCCTCAATCTTTGGGTTTCTGATTCTTTTCTTCAGCTTTTTGTGCAAGGACTTATTTGAGTCAAAGTCCAAAATAATTTATATATTTTAATACTAGCATGTTTCTGACTTCCTTTGAGGACATCTAGGGATCTTGAAACAGTTTCTCTGATCTATGTTGTGCACTTTACACAGCTTTTAATTCTCTGAACTTGTCGTGTGACTGGGAAATGGACAATGGACATTTGGCTTCATTTTCTTATTTTGCCTGAAACTGAATTGCTATATCACTTGGTGAAGAATAGTGAGTTAGTGTACATCTAGGAGCTGGAATTTCTAGAAAATTTAGTATGTAAGTTAGGAAATGAAGAATTAGTCCATTACTAACTTTTTTCTGGATATTCCTGCAGTTAAGAAGAATGACAGCCAAGCTGGACATCTATAGAAAATTCACCAATGCATTGCTGGTGTCTGTTTTTGTATCAATTGGCTGGATTTGTTATGAGGTACATAAAATTTGTTAGAACATGAAATTAAATGCATTTAGTTTCTCTTAGAGAAAACAATATTCTGTGTCGTTCAGGACTTATTGTTATAGTCAACACTAAGATATGCTTATGTAGATGGAATGGACTTCTTCACTTATAAGGGATATGTTGAGGAAGTGAATGAGTCAGACAATCATCTTTCTCCTAAATGATCTTTTTTATCAAAAAAGATTTTCAAGTTGAACCTCTTCTGGGGAAATCTTCATTTGCCATAAAAGAGGCCATGTTGGATTGGCATTGGAGATTGTATGCGTTTGGAGACGTAGGAGCTGCTAAGCCTTGATTTGGTTACTGCTACCTAGCTGTAGTTGTTAAAGCCCAAATTTTAGAATGAATACAAAGACAAGATGGCCTTGGCCCAAGTTACTAGCCAGTCTCCTAACTGACCATCATCAACATGGTTTAAGTTGTTAAATCAGAAGTCAGACATGGTACATCAACATGGTCTAAGCTGTCAAAATCGAAAAAATCGGACACAGGTCAGTCAAGGCCCAAGAGGGTGTCTTGTAAGAACATTATGTTCTTGGCAACACATGTTTGAAGAACACAACGTTCTCGTTTGAGAAAACATATCATGATCATGTCTAATGCTTGATTGGTGGATCCAAACTACATCTATAATCTATGTCACATGGGTACGTCCCAAAGGGGGACATACCCTACCGGTACCGGTACAACACCGGTACCGGTACGGGTACGCGACTGGGTACGGCCCCTGTAACGCTTGTCTTTGTAGCAAGCGGGGCGGGTCAGGGTCCGGACCCGGACCCGAGCCCCACTTGCGTGAGGCGCTCGACGCAGCCCGACTCCCCTCCTCTTTCCCCTTCTTTCCCCGTCTTGCCTCTGCGTTTCTCCCTTACCCACGACCGGTGCTCAGCGCAGAGGAGAAGGAGAAGACTGGGGAGGTGCCGGCGGCGACGACGGTGGCTGGAGCGGCGGCGAGCGGCGACGGCGGCAGCTTGCTGGTAAGCTCCCTCTCT
>JAANDH010000839.1:105032-126190 GCA_011799765.1 Nymphaea thermarum | reverse complement strand
GCGGCGTCCTTGCTCTCCCTGTGTGACGCGATCTGTGTGAGGTCGCTCGGCTCCTTCTAAAACCAGCGAAGCCAGCAAGGAGTGAATCGACCGAAGATGGAACCGAGAGGCTTAAGCAACCCAAGGCAGCCAGCATCGACGGACCACCATTCACAATGGCAGGAATCGATCGAAGGCACGTCAGATCGGATTCTCCCTGTTGGTGCTCCGGCGACGGCGACTGTAGACTCAATCGGACCGGGCGTTCGTGGGAGGTCGTCAGCTCAGCCGTAGCTGTCCGCTACTGCTGGCCGTATGGTGGAGGATCCCCAAATTTAGGATCAAGGAGCAACTGCTCGTGCTCCTTGATCGTCACAAAGAAAGACTCCCTCTGAAAATAATCAGAAGGAGAAGAAGAAGGTGTAGTGCCCTAACCCAGAGAACAGATGAGGGAGCTCTGATACCATGATGAAATCTGCTTGTGGAATTGTGAACCGAGAGAAGAGAAAAAGAGAGAAATAGAGAGGGAGAAGAAGAGAAACAAAGAGAAAACTTTCTATGTTTTTCATTGAACTTACACACTTATATACAAGAAAAGTTGTACACGGTTCCAACCACATTTGATTAATCTTGTCCCAAAACTATCGAACTTATCCAATGCTGTTGCTTCACCCGAGTTCATCCAAATCCTTATCGTTAAGATAAGGAGCAAATAATGAGGAGCTGATATAAGGAAAATCTTTTTTCTTAACATTTTTTACCTTCAAACAGGTGTAATTGAGTTCACCTTCCAGCAATCTAACTCCTTTCGATGCCTTAAGGACTTCTCTCTCTGTCTCCATGCTTCTCTCTCCAGTCCGGAATCATTTTCTGCAAATGAACAGGCACATGCTTTTGTTTCAGACCACGCCTTTGAGTGCATCGATGTTCTCCAAAAGTGAACCCATCAACCATTCTGATCGTCGGTTTGACGGTTTCCATCCCTAACACTCCGCTTTGTGGTGCTTGATAATCTAAGTATTCCCAAGCTAGCGAGTTCCCCTTACAGCATACTCCGCACAGGCTACACTGTGGAAGCTCACTCCACGTAAGCTGCACTTTAGGTTCATGTCCACCTGAACCCTTGCACGTAAGATCATCCAAGCTAGAAACTTAGATCTTGGATTAGGATCTGAACCCCATTTTAAGTATTTGGGAAAGATGTGCATACCAGGCTGCAATAAGGAGAGGTCTCTCATGCGCTTGTTCTTCTGCCATATTTTTCGTTGTTTTTCAACAGTTACAACGTCAAACATAATACGTCAATTAACTTAGGCATGATATCAAAGGGAACAACATGACCATCAAACGCTCATGCTTTTTCTATTTATTTTTTGTTGCATCAAATGCATACAAGATAAAAATTTAGAAGCCTAGATCCAGAAAGCATAGGCTTGATTGTGATCGCAGCAGCACCATTGCCAACGAGAGACATTCTATCAACAAGACTGGCTGAGAAAATTATTCTGTTCTACTGAAGAAGACGCACATTTTAAGAGATTTAAACTCATTATTCTTTGTGAACCCGATGCCGATGCACAAACCTAAAGCCACACACACACACACACAAAGCACCCATAAAAGCAATACTTGATATCCTCTCCCCTGCAGGGTTCACACAAATGGCCCCAACAAAAACTTGTGTTCACTCACCTGCTGTGGGGTGACCTGATCTGCAACTTACTTGTACTCCGCCGGTTCGGGTTCCATTGGGCTCCATTTTTTTGGTGGTAGGTGAGGACAGTGTGCAACGTGTCCAGGTGACAAATATGAGGAACAGGTTGCCAATAAGAAACAGAATGGGCCATGGGCTGGTGAATAGGTCTGCCTGAAGTGCGCCAACCACTAGCGTATTTCTGCACCTACTGCTGGACCTCATTGAAGGGTTCGCACATCCCATGGATGCCGAGCTTGTTGAAGATCTTGGCAGCCGCCTCGTCGCTCTCGAGACCGTTCTTCACGATTCCTTGGCTGCCGAGGAAGCTTACGTCGTCGGCGGCGTCTATAAGAGCGTCTATGAAGGACTGAAGGGAGGTGGCGCCGGTCTCCTACTGCGGGTACATGCGGTCGAGCCTCGAAGGCGACCATGTTCATGAACACTGCCTCCGTTGTCTCGTCCGGAACGAGCTCAGGGAGATAAAGTACTCCCTTTTTGAAGCTCGCGAGGAATAGGCCAGTGTTACCCGGGCTATTCTTGAACATGAATCCTGCCGCACGAGCTTCCTCCCAGAATCGCATGTGTCAAAGAAGGATAGTGCCCCGAGATCAACCTCGGAAATTGAATTCAGCTCCGGCCAGCATCGGGCAGGTCAACCTGAGGTGTGATTAAATTAAAGTTAATTGAAATATCATTTTTTTAAATTTTTATATAATACAAATAAAATCCTTTAAAATATAAGAGGGAAGGGCCTCTACCGGCCCCCCTTGGCTCCGCTTCTGCAACCCAAAAATAGTCATGTTCCTGACAAGGTGCAACACCACTTAGTTTTTTCTTAAAATATATATATATATATATATAAAAGCCGCAGTTAAAAAAGTGTTTAACAAGAAAACCATATGCAGTTACAATTTACTTTTGCAGAAGTTCATTTTTCCCTCTTTCAAGTTTGCACTTGATTGTGGCAATAGCCATCTTTAGTTTAACACGGCACAGTTAGCATTCTGCATCCGTCTTCTTTCCGTTTTGTGAAGTAAATTACTCCGATCTCAAATCATCGTAAGATATTCATTTCTAATATTGTTAGGAGATAGAATTGACAAGACCTTACACGCTGAACGTTGAGGCTACAGGGCCATCGTTTGCACAAGAGGTCTACCAATAAATGCCACCTGTAATGGCTTCCCTCCGCTCACACAGGGAAAGAACGTCAAGCGGAGTATTGCTGATGCACTTCGCACAAATACCAGGGATCTTTATATAACAAGCACTCTGTGCTTTTGCAAAATGATCACTGCTTTAATTGTGGATCACATTGCAGGATAGTCCCAGCTGCTCAAGTATCGTGTTCTTTTATTTTTCAGTAAAATTGGCAATACGGATGTGATCCTCGTGAAAACAGGTTTCCTTTATCAATTCTAAATAATAATTTTGGAATGGTTGATGATGCATTTTAAAAAACCATTGTATACTTTGATTAATATATAAAAAATATGTTTAACATAATTGTTTTAACTTTTAGGTCTTTAAATATGGAGATCACATCCTTATAGTTCATTTTGTGAAACACGACCTCTTTCTAGTTGTTTTCTACTTAGGAACTCTGAGCAATATGAGGATAGCAAACATCAGTTTTTAATGAGAAATAAGCTGTAGACTTATAAATACGATGTAATATTAACTATAATCTAGTTAAGTTGGCATTTTCTATCAGAAAACCTGAGAACACGAATGGTTCAAATATGAGGACTAATTTGCAAAAACACATATATAAGAAAGAAACCAGGCGTTCTTTTGCCTTTGTACATTGTTCCCCTTTCTTCAAATCTTTCCAAAATACCGTGGCTGGCGGAGGCTTGTGGCAATCTCAAAAGGGCTAACCAACAAAATATATATTCTTCGACGGTTCGACCGATTACATTTGATCACTTCTCGGGCTATGTCCCTCAATATGCAAATGAAGTTTCGCTCCTCGGGAAGCCTCACTTTCTCGAATGGCTCACACGCTTTCCGTCTACAGAACTTCTTACATCCATTCGTCTTGCATCCTTTTCGGTCAATGAGGAGATGTGTAAGTTATTCATCTTGAATCTTGATAGCCAGTTGCAAAACGCTGCAGAAAAGATTCTTAATTGCATGGCCAGAGAACCATCCTTAACAGATTTGGGCTTCCCATTACAAATTACAAGGGTCTCCACAGCTGCTTGGAGAGATGTTATAGATAAAATTCAAAAGAGGTTGCAAACATGAAAGGGTTGATAATTTGATATCTACCTACGGTGGAGAGAGTCACTCTTATCAACCACCCGTTTCTCTTCCGTTCCTCAGTTTCTTATGTCTGTTCATTTTCGTGGCCTCCAAAATTGTCTACCAAATAGAAGTTGTTTCAAAAAGTTTATATGGCAGATAACCTGTGCCATTATGATGAATTTGTTCCCATGCATGAGTCAATAATTCTTGACCATATCAAAGAGAACCAACTTCATCCTGAATACCCCGAGTTAATGCCAAAGAATTTCCCACCACCACCAACCATATGTATTTATTTCTACTCAGTAGTGGTGGAGCTAGAAGGTGGGACACACTAAGTTTAAATTCCAAACTTTAAGGACAATGTAAAAGAAGTAAAAATATGTGAATCAATAAGAAATGGTCAAAATGCTCATCACTTTTTTTATTTTTATTTTTTTCACTCAACATTCATCACATAGATCCGACGACCCATAATATATATATATATATATATATATATATATATATATATATATATATATATATATATATATATATATATATATATATATATATATATATATATATATATATATATATATATCAATTCATTCATGAGGCCATTTGATCCATCACGATAGATGGTTGTAAAAGAAAAAGAGAAAAATGTGTAGATTAATATTAAGTGATCAAAATATCTTATCGCCTTTTTTTCATTTTTCTCTCTAAATGTTCATCACAATAGATCCGACGACCCTTACGAGTGAACCGTGTGACTATACATTCAATATATATAGTAAAATCTACCATCTATATTCAGTTATCATATGATTTTTTTTTTTAGAAAAAACTTTGGAAAAAAAATGTCCTAAAAGGTGCATGGGCCGTTGTTTTTGTATGGTCAGCTAAAAAAAAAACCGTCTGGTTATCGCCACTAGCCAACATAGACATTGGACTTAGGCTCTCAGTTTGGCTGATCTAGACTCACCTCTTAGCAGCTTTAGTTTCGGCCCTAAAAAGTTAGAAATTAAGACAACCAATTACTTAACAACTCTCTTTATAAGTATCCTAAGATTACTCAAAATCTTAGATGATATAAGAACAAATTTTTAGGAATTTACAACCTACCTTCCATTTAAGGCACAGATCTCCATGCATGTGGGACCCCAAGTCTAGGCATTTGATCAGCTATGGTATCACTATCACAAACCAACCCACTCCCACACAAGGCTGGAGTTCTGAGTTTGGCCTATCTTGATCTGTCCTTTACCAACTTGGGTTACGCCCAAAAAAGCTAAAAAACAAGACAACAAACAACTTAACACCCTCTTCATTATCGTAGATATGAGTGTCACGTCCTATTTTGAGAAGTTTAGATTCATATCTAAAATTGTGAAAAATTCACAAAAACTTAGTGAACTTATAAACAAGGTTGATAGGTGGTTGGTGTCTTGGTTCCTGAACTTTTTGAGGCTAAAACTGAACGTACTAAAAGGTGGGGTGGGATTCACCAAAATGAGGGTCGCAGCCTGGTGTAGAATGGGCCGAGTTATGTATATTTGATATTAGATCTGGTTCAACACTCAGAAACATAGGTTCCCACATATGTGAACTCGTGTTCCCTAAAGGGCGCTGATTATAATGCCATACCATATAAAGTTTAGTACCATATTTATGATTACCAACAAAATCTTAGGAGACTTTCAAATTGTGTTATTAAATGGTTGTTTGCTATCATTGCTAGCCGTTTTGGGCCATAACTGAAACTGTTAGAAGATGAATTGAGATTAGTTTACTGTTGACACAAGCCAATTGTGAGAGTTGACAGGGTTGTTACGTTCGGTATTTGAATTAGTTCATTACTTAAACCTAAGATTCTACACGTAGGCAAGTGTGCATTAAGAGGGTAAATGTTTGTGATAGGGAACATGAGAAGGGTTATCAGATAGCACAATCCTATGCAACAAAAACTGATTTTTAGGAGGCATTCATGAAACTTTGAGCTCTGAACACCTAAATAATGAAACTTTGAATTTTGAAGAATAAAATTTCTTGTTACTAAACACCTAAAACTCTAGATCGAAAGGGGTTATACGTGCACAGTGCACTCCTGTACACGAGAAGGAATTATGAAAAAAACTTAAAAATCTAAAATATACTTTTCTTTACAAAAAATATCAAAAATATCCCAACCCACCTTCTTTTCCCCTTAGGGTATATCTGTACGTGCGATAATAAGATTGCTGGAACTAAACTCCAAAAGAATGCAAGAATAGAGGAACTTATATCATGTACAAGAAGAACGCCATTCAGCGGCAGCACACAGCAAAACAGAGTAGAGAAGCTACTCAAACAACCAACCAACCGATATATGGCAAGAGGAAAGAAAGCAGGATAAAACCATTAGAAGCACAAAAACTGAACAGCAAGACTGATGGATATGTAGTACTGATCGGCAAGCAAAACCAGTGTAAGTAGTTAACTGATCAGCAGGCAAACTGATAACATCCAAAGACAAAACACGAGATCAACAGATGATAAAACTCCCGTAGAGAACTGGTAGAGCTTTGGGAGAAAAATTGAAAGATATTAGGGCCATCAAAATAACTCTAATATCAACGTTTCCAAGAGAGATTATCGGCCTTAACTCTGTTGGAGGCAGGCTTCTTCTACGCAGCAGCAGTGGAATGGAGGTATCTAGCTTCATCTAGTAACAGCGGAATCCACTTGGAACAATAGAGAAAAGGTGACAGGAAAAGTACGGGAGAGAACGGACAGGATAGGGAAGGGGATGGGTTTGGTTTACGGTGTCCGTTAAAGTTTCTTCAAGGCGCCAGAACATGTTAGGGTCGGGCGCTTTTATATACCACCCTGAATTTCCCTGTGAGCCCTGCAGTTGTGGGAGTTTTCAAATTCATGAAAATCTTTATTTTAGAAAACGGAAAATCTTGATCAATAGACGCACCATCAACAACTTGAGTTCAGAAGTTCTCAAAGAACCAAACAAGGCTCACAGGTCATGAGCATATAATACGTAAGGATGGTCTAAAAGTGGTTGCAGAAAACTAAAGTACTTTACATTAAACTGGTTGATCTGAAACTTGAATATATACCAACTTGCCGTATGCACAAGTAGGGTGCCACCTTCTTCGACACAAAAGCAAAAAGTCAATTCCCAATTTCTCGACTACAGCTCCTGCCACGGAGAAGAAAAAAGGGAAATGTTTGGCGTTAAGAACAGTCACATTGGTATTGTGTACAAGCATCAACAACCAGGGTGTTGTGTGCAAGCATTAACAACCAAAAGTAATAAGAAACAAAGAAGACCAACAGCATTTGTGTAACTAGCTTCTATTTGTGTATTATAAGTGCTAATTGAGAAAGACTGTCAAGCATGAGCCCAACAAGGACTTGCTCAGCATAAAATGTTAGATGCTGGCATGCTGCAAGTGTTAATAGAATATGTTAATTTGTCACAATAGCAACGATCAGCATAAAATATTTATATTCATTAACTACAGATCTTACATGCTAAAAGGAGGTTAGGGTAATGAGGAAACAACTAAACATGCATGGATTTGCTTATCACCTAATGAAGCTTTCATGGTAAACGGGACTCTCGGATTGGATCTAGCAGATTTAGCAGACCACAGCTACTTGACAGAATGTAAGCTACTAAAGTTCAAACTCAAATTAAGGTGTTGGCCTCCCCAGTTGGTCATTGCAGGATGAGGGGATCAGGAACCAGAAAAATCACTATATGTCCACAAAAATAAGCTACCACCTGAGCAGTTATCACTGTTCTAAAAATTAAATTACTTTCAAGCGGTAAACTTGCAGCTACAAAATTCAAAATAAATTAATTTCAAGCGGTAGACTTGAAACTACAAAAGTCATATTCTTTAAGAGATGGTGCAGAGAATTAAGAGGGACATAAAAGTTCTTAATGCCATCTAGAGTCAACTATTCTCGAACCTAATTTCTTTGTATAAAAAATGAAGAGATTGATAGGTAAGCTCTTTATAAATAACGTCTTGTTGCCTTGTTCATCAGCACAAGAAATTAAGCAAGATCAATTCTTCTTGATTCTCCAATTCTCCTCTTTCTTCTTGTGGCCTTGCCTACAGTACTCTTTGCCTCAGAATAAGCTTTCGACCCCTACTTGTTCCTCTTTTGGCATACTGGTGACCATGGTGGGTAAAAATGCAGCAAGAACGGATAAAGACAAGAGGGTGAACAAGAACTGGGTGGTTGATATGGAAGAAAGGTACCAATCATACGGCCCTGATATTGATCAATATTACTTGAATTGCCAAAGAAAAAGATGCATATACAGATGGCCAAATGACCTTGTCATTGCATCAGGCATGCTTTGGCACCACACCCCGCATATGGCATCCTTTGGTCCTTATCACCATGGGGAGGACCACCTGCAACTCATGGAACATCACAAGGAGAGAGCTCTCTATAAGATTCTCAACAGGAGCGGGGTTTCGCTCTACAGCTTGATTAGCTCCCTCGAGGGTATAAAGCAAGAACTCATGGATAGCTACGACAATCTCGATCCAGAATTGTCATCAGATTTGTTTTTGAGAATGATGTTGCTCGATGGATGCTTCATGCTCGAACTCCTACGAACTGCGGATCCAGATCGAGTTGAACCATACGAAACTGTCTTCAACAGGGCTGGAATGGTTTCGATTACAGTGGTTCAACGGGACATGCTGATGCTAGAAAACCAAATCCCTTTGCTTGTCGTAAAAAAGTTGCTCGAGGTAGAGACAAGTGGAGGAATCGACGCAGATGCATATCTCAATCAGCTAATTTTCAGTCATTATGGGTTTCAACATCCACCTATTTCTGAGATTGGGTCTAGTTTGCATATTCTAGATGCTTACAGGAAGCGACTCATAATTGGTGGCGTAGTAGAAGAAGAGAGACCTCCTTCAATAAGACGCTTTCTCGGACACTATATTAACGAGGGACTGAATTATATGCCCCTAGCCATTCTCTTTTTGCTCCTAGCCATTCCCTTTTTGCTCCATTGGATTTTTAGAGGACGAAATCTTAAACCAGGATATGTGCGATCTGCAACAAGGTTTCATGAAGCAGGAATCGAGTTCAAAAAGAGGAGGCTTGATAGCGGGCTTAAGATTACTTTCGACAGAAAAAGGGGACTGCTCACTCTTCCATACATCGACTTAGATGACTATACGGCAGCCATCTACATGAACTTAATAGCCTTCGAGCGCGTGCACCCAGAACTCAGAAATAATCAAGATGTGACGTCATATGTGACCTTCATGTACAATCTGATAGACACTGCCGAGGACGTAAGCCTATTGAGCTCTAAAGGGGTTTTAAGGAACCAGCTAGGGAGCAACAACTGCGCTGCCGAAGTCTTCAACAAAATGGCCGATGGCATTCCAAATTGGCCGGACGAACAGCTCCATGAGGACTTGCGGTCTTACGCTGCCTCCGACTGGAATGCGGCGAGAGCGTACATGAATCACGTCTACTTCAAAAACACGTGGACCACGATGTCCCTATTTGCTGCCATTGTTTTACTGGTTTTGACATTTATTCAGGCCCTGTATTCAGTTTTGGCTGTGAAAAGTGGAAAGTGATCCCCTTGAGAACTGCTACCATGAAAAAATAAAAGGCTGTGTAGTTATGGGTGCGAAATGACCATAATGTTCTTGAGAAAAGCTCTTTGTAAGGAAAAACATGATGGAAAGTGAAAAAAAAAAAGATACTTCGAATATCCATTTTTTTTTAAATGATTAAAATGCCGTCCATTAAATTGATTACAGTATGTCTTTGTTGGAAAATTTATACAGTTACTTAATTTAAGAGTCGGCAAATGAGCCGATCACTGCCATTGAGAGAGGGGAGGGAGCTAGAGAGAGAGAGGACAGAAAATGGTGGTATATATTAGGCCATTTCTAGGCACATGCCAACTGAAAAACGTTATGGTCTTCTCGAGGTCGTTTGCCATTCGAAGCTCACCACAGTGCACTATTTTATAGCAAGTAACTATAAAATAGCCTTACAAGGAAACCCCAAAACAACCATACACTTAAATTCTTTTTGGGAGCCAAATATGTGCATGTGTGGGGAGTGACTCACATAAACTAATTATAATATTACATATTACTGTTACACAGTATTTTATTATGTACTTGAATAGTATAGACGCCAAAGAAAGTCAAAATATCCAACCGGATGTTAGAAGCAATTGGACAAGAGAATAAAACGTGATGCTGATCATCCATATGCTTCGTACAAAGTGTGCATCTCAACACTCAGGAAACGCCCAAATGCTGCAGTCTGGATTCAGTTAACAATCTACTGTAACTACTTCTATAATCGAACGAAGCTGCCCCTGGGAACAGGCAGGCAGCATATATAGGAGCGTCTAACCCTCAATTTCTGCCAGATTTGATTCCTGGAAATCAGAGACTTTCCAACTAATTTCCAAATCAGACGATCCTCACCAACACCAAGCTGAATTTTTCAATTATTCATCGGATGCCTCCTATCAGGATTCACAGAATAAAGTCTGATAGCCTTATTAACTGTGACACCAATATCCATTTCTATTCGATTATAATCATGGCCTGGGAATGGGATTGATTGAACCAAAATCTGTCCTGCCCAGGAATCAAGCCAAAACATTCTGAGGAAGCCATCTCTCACATGCAGCAAATACAGACAGATTCGGGCCCAGTTTTTCGTCAGAGCTTTACAAATTGGTAACTGGATTTTGCCACACTTGAAGTTCCACGCCTCAAGATTCTTAAGATATTTATTTCTTTAGGAAGCGGCCCATGGGTTTTTGCTTGTAAGGGCAACAAAACTAGAAAATAAAGACAAAACGTTCACCTCTTTTAATCGTAGAATACCAACTCCTCCTTCACAGATAAGTACAGTTAAATATTTCGAAGAAATAAGATGGGCTTTGTGAACTTAAATTTTCGACCAAAGAAATTTATAAGAGAAATTCTCCATCCTTTTGTTCACAGGATCCTGGCATTCAAGTGCCGTAATCCAGTAAAGAGGTAGTATTGGAAGGACTATAAGGCAGAGCTACCCAGCGTAGGAAATTCTCGTTTCTGTCAGCCAAGAGTCCTCTCTTCGCTGAACTGATTATTCATAGTAAACGGGAAGAATCGATAGGCTTCTGAGTTGACCAATTTACAGAAACTTGTTTAAAATTCAGCCAAAGTAAATTGGTAAAAACAAAACACGTCATCTGCGTACATAAGAGATGCAATCCTGGTACACCTCTTTTCGATATTGGAGCCTCAATACTATGATTCATGACTGCATAATTGAATCTTTCTATAAATCATTTCTACAACAAGGAGAAATAAATAAGGGGACAAGGGCAAGGGCGACCCGAGGATTTTTTTCAGGAGCGGGTCAAACCATGCTCAGGTTGGGCCAAAAGGAGCAACGGTAGGACCAATAGGAGTGACAGGTTAGGCCAAATTAAAAAAATTTGATTTTTTACATATAAATTTTTTTTTCTGGGCTCACCCTGGGCGCCCCCCCCCCCCCTTCCCTCCGCCCCTGGACAAGGGGCTTCCTGACGTAAAACCCACTCGTTCTCGAAGTATCGTGTTCTTTTTATTTTTCAGTAAAATTGGCAATACGGATGGATGTGATCATCATGAAAACATGTTTTCTTTATCAATTCTAAATAATAATTTTTTAGGGGCGGGCCAAACGGTCTAAATTGCAATGAAAGGCTGGATAGGACAAAACTGAACCCAAATCCAAACAATACATAAATGGAATAAAAAATTTTCAATTTTTTAAATGAAATATTTTTTTTCAATTTATTACGATGGGGCTGCGCGGTTGTGGGAGTTTCCAAATTCATGAAAATCTTTATCACTAGACACACCATCAACAACTTCGGTACAGAAAAAACACCTCATTGAGTGATGGCTTTTGGACGGACTCCCTCAGTTTTGCGACGAATTAGCATTGCCGATCTAGGCATTGAGTTGAGTCTGAGATTTTCGTGACTTTATTTTCATTGAGTCGTCGTAGTCGTTTGTTTGGACTCTACATGGTTCCTTGTGACATCGTTCTTCTTGTTGAATTTGGGATTTAAGACTTAATGTTCATTCTACAATATGTCTATATTTTCCTCTTACATAAAAAAAAAAATTGTGTGGAAACTTGGTCGTGACACGTTCTCCACTTTATTTATCTCACACAAGGTACATCATGATGGTATTCCAATGTATACTAGTGCTTTTTCAACTCGCCCCTATGTATGCCCATTTAACTTGTTATTTACTTACCAAAATTTCTAACTGGATGAAGTTAGTCAATGCATGAAATTTCGTATGGTAACCATAAATTTCTTCATGACGATCCTGATGTGGAATGCACCATGCTCGACGCTCATTTCTGCGTTAGAATTTTTGTGTCCATTGTATGCCATCAAACTATGCCAGCAGTGCATATCTCTACATTGTGATGCAGTTGTAATGGCTTGGATACATGTATGCTCATACAGACTTAATAATGAAACGCACACGCACACACACACACACATCTAGCAACAAATATCATGATCTTAGCGATGAAAACAATAAAACGATAAAAAATTGAAAATATCACGATATATTGAAAAAACATTCAAATTGAATGTATTGTGTTTTTATCGTGATTTTTTCATTTTTTCATTTATTTTTTATTTCATTTTCTGTTTTTGTTTTTCTCAACTTGTGTTTCATTGTTTTATTTCCTTTTGTTTTATGTATTTAACTTGATCTCTTAAATGCAATACGATGCTTTTTAGTTTTTCATTTCTTGTATTTTTACCTAATATTTTGATTTTTTTATTTTTTAAAAATCCTAGCGATTTTTTCAAAAGAACAACTTTGCTGATAAATAACCTTTATTTTTTTCAACTTGTGTTTCATTGTTTTATTTCCTTTTGTTTTGTGTATTTAACTTGATCTCTTAAATGTAATACGATGCTTTTTAGTTTTTCATTTCTTGTATTTTTACCTAATATTTTGATTTTTTTTTTTTTTAAATCCTAGCGATTTTTTCTAAAGAACAACTTTGCTGATGAATAACCAATAAAAACCTTACCCATAAAACGGTTCACCTATTTAAAAAGTTTATATATCGCTGCAACTTCGGAATGCCTTTTCAATTTCTTTGTGTTCATTAGAGTCTCATATTTACTTTTGCATTAGCCACTCAGACTTTCCCTACACCACATATTTGTCCCTTTTGTTTAGAAGTATTACATGGAGCAAATATCCTGAAACACATAGAAACAAAAAGTAAATATATAGAAATAAGATGAAAGCAGTTAGCAGGGAGGGCATGCCCAGTGCTGCCAGTCCTTGGTGTCGCTGGAAATGGCTGGGGGCAGCCGCTACTAATTCCGGTTGGCCAAATTCTTGAAACCCCTAAGGAGAAAGAAAAAGAGGTAAACAATAACACCTAAATACAAAAAAGAGAGTCGACCTGAGTGGGGTGGACCATGGTTGCCGATGGATGAAGGCCACCCGACCCCCACCAGATGCCGGAGTTGGGTGGAGTTGTGAAGAAGGGCTAGAACGGTGAGGCAGAGAACAAAAAAGAGAGAGAAAGTGATAGGGAAAAATGAAGAACTCACTTAGTAAGCAGATTGAGATTTGTGCATGCAAGGGGTGGAGAGCATTTTTGAAAAGTTTTATACAGTAATGGATAGGTTAGACTTTTTAACCATTTCACAATTTTTTATCATTTCAAAATTTTTTTAATGATGTCATTAAAGTAAATATGCATTTTGCTAGTTAGGTCCACCTTCCACGTACACAGGTCGGTAACAAAACTCGTTCTCATTATATGACTTCGCTTCGTTTTTTTGACATAGATTGTATGTTGTTGTTGTCCTTGCCAACTAGTTCTTGAAAAGCCGTTTGATATGCATGAAACAGCAGGAACAGACAGGATGCATTCGAAGATTTCTATGGGAAACAGATAAGAAACTCAAGAGATAGACTGGAAAGCGAAATGGGTATACATTTTCCCTTGTTCGTGCATGTTTCGTGGTTTACCCTAAAGAAGTAAACCATGGAACATGCTTTTAAAGCTTTTGAAGCTCTCCCCTATTACCTCCCCTAGCTCGCCCTTCCCCTCTACTACTGCTTCCCTCTCACTCCCTGTTGCTCCCTTGTTAGTCCCTTCTTCCTCTCTTTCTAGATCTTTCTCATTCCCTCTTCCTTTCACCTCACCGTTGTTTCCTATTTATCATCCCCCTCTTTCACAAAACCCTTTTTTAACTGTTATTATAAGAAGATTCGACCAAGATTGTAGGATTGGGTTTGGTTCTTCTTCCGTCTATCATTGGAATTGTAGGGGAGTCCTTTTCTTCTTCTTATTCTTCTTCTTCTTCTTCTCTCTCCCGTTCTTTTTTCCCCCTTCTCTTTGCACTTGATTGTGGCAATAGCCAGCTTTAGTTTGACGCGGCACAGTTAGCATTCTGCATCCGTCTTCTTTCCGTTTTGTGAAGTTAATACTCCGATCTCAACTTCTCGTAAGATATTCATTTCTAATCTTGTTAAGAGATAGAATTGGTAAGACCTTACACGCTGAAGTCTGAACGTTGAGGCTACAGGGCCATCGTTTGCACAAGAGGTCTACCAATAAATGCCACCTGTAATGGCTTCCCTCCGGTCACACAAGGAAAGAACGTCAAGCGGAGTATTGCTGATGAACTTAGCACAAATAATACCAGGGATCTTTATATAACAAGCACTCTGTGCTTTTGCAAAATGATCATTGCTTTAATTGTGGACCACATTGCGGGATAGTCCCAGCTGCTCAAGTACGTGTTCTTTTATTTTTCAGTAAAATTGACAATACGGATGTGATCCTCGTGAAAACATGTTTCCTTTATCAACTCTAAATAATAATTTTGGATTGGTTGATGGTGCATTTAAGAAAACCTTTGTATACTTTGATTAATATATAAAAAATATGTTTAATATAATTATTTTAACTTTTAGGTCTTTAAATATGGAGATCACATCCTTATAGTTCATGTGAGTTGTTTTCTACTTAGGAACTCTGAGCAATATGAGGATAGCAAACATCAGTTTTTTAATGAGAAATAAGTTGTAGACTTAAATACGATGAAATATTAACTATAATCTAGTTAAGTTGGCACTTCCTAACTGAAAACCTGAGAACATGAATGGTTCAAATATGAGAACTAATTTGCAAAAACACATATATAAGAAAGAAACCAGGCGTTCTTTTGCCTTTGTACCTTGTTCCCCTTTCTTCATCTCTCCAAAATACCGTGGCTGGCGGAGGCTTGTGGTCATTCTCAAGAGGGCTAACCAACAAAATATATATTCTTCGACGGTTCGACCAAATACATTTGATCACTTATCGGGCAATGTCCCTCAATATGCGGATGAAGTTTCGCTCTTCTGGAAGCCTCGCTTTCTCGAATGGCTCACACGCTTTCCGTCTACAGAACTACTTACATCCCATTACATCCTTCTCGGTCAATGAGGAGATGTGTAAGTTGTTCATCTTGAATCTTGATAGCAGGTTGCAAAAGGCTGCAGAAAAGATTCTTAGTTGCATTGCCAGAGAACCATCCTTAACAGATTTGGGCTTCCCCCTACAAATTATAAAGGTCTTCATGGCAGCTTGGAGAGATGTTATAGATAAAATTCAAAAGAGGTTGCAAACATGAAAGGGTTGACATCTATATACGGTGGAGAGAGTCACTCTTATCAAACCATCTCCTCTCTTCCATTTCTCAATTTCGTCTGTCGGTTCATTTTCGTGGCCTCCAAAATTGTAAACCAAATAGAAATTGTTTTCAAAAAGTTTATATGGCAGGTGATAACCCATGCCACTTTGATGAATTTGTTCCCATGCATGAGTCAATAATTTTTTTACCATATCGAAGTGTACCAACTTCTTCCTGAATACCCCGAGTCAACGCCAAGAATTTCCCAATTCCACCAACCATATGTTATTTATTTCTACTCAGTAGTGGTGGGGTGAGAAATTTCTGGCTGAAGGAGACTATAATTTTAAATTCCAAACTTTAAGGTCAATGTAAAACAAACTAAAAATGTGTGAATTAATATGAAATAATCAAAATGATAGAGAACATAAGAAGGGTTATCAGATGGCACAATCCTATACAACAAAACTGATTTTTTAGGAGGCATTCATGAAACTTTGAGCTCTGAACACCTAAATAATGAAACTTTGAATTGTGAAGAACAAAATGTTCCTATCACTAAACACCCAAAACTCTAGATCGAAAGGGGTTATGCGTGCACTCCTGTGCACAAATAATTGTTTACCTGAGTGTGTAATGACCAAAATACCATACTTAAAAAAATGCTTTATTGGAAGCCGAGAAAGAATTATAAAAAAGTTAAAAGTCTAAAATATACTTTTCTTTACAAAAATTATCAAAAATAACCCAACCCACCTTCGTTTCCCATCAGGGTATATCTACGCGTGCAGATTGCTGGAACCATACTCCAAAAGAATGCAAAAATACAGGAACTTATATCACGTACAAGAAGACCGCCATTGAGCAGCAGCACACGGTTAGCAAAACAGAGTAGAGAAGCTACTCAAACAACCAACCAGCCGATATATGTCAACAAGGAAGAAAACAGGATAAACCCATAAGAAGCACAAAAACTGAACAGCAAGGCTAATGGATAGGTAGTTCTGATCAGCAAGCAAAACCAGTGTAGTAGTTAAACTGATCAGCTGGCAAGCTGATGACATCCAAAGACAAAACACGAGATCAACAGATGGTAAACCTCCCAAGAGAGAACTGGTAGAGCCTTGGGAACAAAATTGAAAGATATCAGGGCCATCAATATAACTCTGAAACCAACGTTTCCAAGAGAGATTATCGACCTTAACTCTGTTGGAGGCAGGCCTCTTCTACGCAGCAGCAGTGGAATGGAGGTGTCTAGCCTCATCCAGCAGAAACGGAGTCCACTTGGAACCACAGAGAAAAAGTGACAGAAAAAGTACGGGAGAGAACGGAGAGGATAGAGAAGGGGATAGGTTTGCTTCACGGTGCCTGTTAAAGTTTCTTCAAGGCGCCAGAACATGTTTAGGGTCGGGCTCTTTTATATACTACCCTGAATTTCCCTGTGAGCCCTGCAGTTGTGGGAGTTTCCAAATTCATGAAAATCTTTATTTTAGAAAACGGAAAATATTGATCACTAGATGCACCATCAACAACTTCAGTACAGAAGTTTTCAGAGAACCACCTCATTAACAGTAGCATTTCGCTACTATTTCTTGAATCTGCTTGAACATTGAGGCAGATTAGTAGATAACTATAATACATTGTTCCATGAATCTGTCCAAATCGTTTGGGACAATTTCATGGATCAAAAGGATCCTAATCTTCTGCTTACAAACAGATCGTGAAAAATTGTCCATTCCCTGCACTAGATGCCAGTGATTTGCTCCAAAACCCATGCAAGCTAGAATTTTGCAGTTCCTATAATCCATCCATCCTACGCTTTGGTTGGGGCGGAGGGGAGCAAAAATCTAGCTGGGAGAAATCAAGTGCACGATAAAGATGACAACTATTTATCCTCCATAGCCGACCAAGATATCGACGATCAAGGCGTGCACTTATTGAAGATTCAAATTCAAAAACATCTGCGTTACCACTTGTAAACGACTGCAAGATAATATTTCCCTTTCAAAATATCCAGCTCGTAAAGTGATATGCATAAAACAAGGTGATAATCAAACTTAATCAACTAACTATGTGAACGTCAATATAGGCTCTGGAGAGCATTTCTATGTGCATTACAATAATAAATTTGATGATCTAAAATTATTATTTAAATGAAAGAAAGTGAGAAAACCAATCATTTGCTGAAACTGCCCGACAAAAATGGTAAATACGATGTGTAAACGACGCAAAATTTTGAAATAGAAAAGAACCAAACGAGGCTCACAGGTCATGAGCATATAATACATAAGGATGGTCTAAAAGTGGCTGCAGAATGCACAAGTAGGGTACCACCTTAAAAGTCAATTCCCAATTTCTCCACTACAGCTTCTCCCACGGGAGAAACATAACCCACAGAAAAAAAAAAAAGGACCAAAGGCATTTGTGATCGAGTGTGACCAGCTTCGATTTGTGTATTACAAATGCCAGTTGAGAAAGATGTAGGGACTTCTCCCCATAACGCATACACAAAACCAAACGTATGCCCTAAAACACAGGATCATGCTCATGCTAAATCATTGAATTAAACAGAACATTAATCTTAAAGCGGAAGCGTACCTGAATCCATCTGAAGCGCTGGACGATAGATCACGGGGTAGGATCTTCCAAGGTCTTTGCGGCCGCACGTGAGGTCTCTCTCAGATGGGGAAGAGACAACCCTAGAGACCAATGTCTCAGACAACCATAGCACGACCCCGGGAAAGGAGCACGCGTTTACCTTGTTGCGCCGGGATATGCTGATGCTGGAAAACCAAATCCCTCTTCTTGTTCTAAAGAGGTTTCTTGATGCAGGGAAAGAAGGGGAAGTTGGAAACAGTGTCGATCTCAATCGATTGATAGCCAAATTTTTTGACTGCCCTTCTTTCTCGATGCCTGATCTTGGTTTACATGTTCTAGACGTCTACAGGAAGTGCATAATCCGGAGCCCGAAGCAGAGTTCTAATCACCATGCTCCTTTTCCATTTCCAAAGGGGATTGACCTCATTGGTGAGTACGTAGCTAGCCATAACAAGAATTGTTCCACAGAGACATGCTACGGAAGAAGGGATTTTGTATGCCTCTTTCATGCTTCTGGAAATTCTCTGATGAATCTTTTCCGTAATGTCGAAATGGTTGTGTCTGTGGGTGTGTAAATTCATCTTGGCCTTACAAATATACTCTAGATGGTTGACTACTAGCAATCCTCCTGCAATGCGCACTTTTCTTAATTTCCGAAAATCGAAGGTCTACTTTAGTTTTATAGTCCTCCATTCTATTTTTCAGTAATAAGCCTGAAATCATTATTTTGCTGTGCAAGAATCACAATCCAAGGAGGGTCCTAAGGCACCTGCCGTTTCCCCTGTCTCCCCCCCTAATTTTTATCTTCTTGCAAGTAATAGCGTTATAATAGAAATCTTTGCTTCATATAATTTGAGTAAACACATTTTAGCATATCGTTTTTTGCTTGCTAGCTAGGGATGGCAGTTATTAATGTCAGCAGCTTTTCTGCATCCTGTTTCCGGACCCTGAGATGGTTAAGATCTTGGTCTCATTGCCAGTGGTATGGAGACACATACTTGATGACCAATTGAGTGGAACAGAGGAATTTTAATTATATGTATATATTCAAAGCAAATTCCTTCAAGTGGTCTTGATAGTTAAATGCTTTCACTTTTCTCTTCTTCCCGAGGATGCAAGTGGCCAGTTTATGGTTTTGTTATTTTGGTTTGTGAACAATAGGGGATTCAATCAAATCTAGTTTCTTAAGAAATTAGATAGTTTGAATCCAATCCATTTGCATCCCTACATCCTCCAGCCCTTGTTCATGGTCATTTTGAAGAAAAACGAAAAAAGAAAAAGCTAAGAAGAATCCACAGTCATCACAATCATCTACAAACACACCCACACATTCACTTATATGAATCTTCTTACGTTATTTTCTCCTCACTGGACCAACGTCAACATGTTGGATGCGCTCGATCTGCAAAGAGTCTTCATGAAGCAGGAGTAAAATTCAGAAGGAGCAAACAGCAAAGCGGGTTGAACATAAAGTTCAGTAGATATGGCGTGCTCACCCTCCCATTCATTAAGATTGATTCTCACACAGCACCTGTCTACATGAACCTGATGGCCTTCGAGCGCATGCACCCAGAAGCAGGCTGCCAAGTGACCTCATATGTGGCTTTCATGGATGATCTTATAGACACTGCAGAGGACGTGAGCCTCCTTAGCTCCAACGCAATCGTGAGGAATGATCTTGGGAGCAACGATGCAGCTGCCAATCTCTTCAACAGGTTGGAATGTATGGCGTGCACATCTGAGGCATACCTACTTCAACAATCCATGGTCCCTGTTATCACTCTCTGCTGCCGTATTTCTGCTAGCTTTAACAATTGCACAGACTCTGTATTCCATCCTGTCTTATTACACCCGCCACTGAATAACATAGAAGTGAATAATGTTCTTGGACCAAAATGTGGCAGCATCACTGACTGCAGTAAATCGTTTTAAAACTTTCAGTTGAGTAGAATTTCTCATGTCTTTACCTGTCATGAGGTGAGAACATGATTCACCACTATTTGTGCAAATTTTCCCTCTGTTTTGGGTTTGGTTAGTTGAGAGTTGCCAAACTTTTTGTACGGAACAGAAAAGCCTATAAAAAACTAAAGTGGAAGACAGTACAGAAGAGGATTGATAGCCATTATGTTCGTTCTCTCA
The DNA here is from genome assembly GCA_011799765.1 of Nymphaea thermarum. Lineage (NCBI taxonomy): Eukaryota > Viridiplantae > Streptophyta > Magnoliopsida > Nymphaeales > Nymphaeaceae > Nymphaea > Nymphaea thermarum. Next base: position 105,815 of record JAANDH010000839.1, on the reverse strand, counting down.
CTGCGAGTTATGTACGCTGCTTCGTGTATATAAGTGTATATAATGAGCGTACGTCGAATGTCAACCATAACATTACGAACGAGACAAAAAATGAAAATGCTTTCTTACTTTTAAAGGGGTATAATAACAATATGTTATCTTTATCGAATCCTCGAATCTTTTTTTTACGTGTTTTTTTTTTTTGTCTCCACAAAACATTTTTTGTCATTAATAAAATGACACATGAAATTATATACGTAGTAACGTAGAGACGGTGTTTATAAGGAGCTTCGCAGGTGCTTGACCAATACCACGTTCCCACCATTTTGGAGATGAGGAAAGTTTTCTTGAGCCATAAGAATGGTATCAGGATACCACCCTGAACGTAATGAAAGTGATCAGGATAGTTCTGAAGTTGCGGAAGACGAACTTTATAACGACGGGGACATCTCATCAAGCCAGGACACTTTGCAAAGTAGAAGGAGCAATGACCAGTTGAGAAGGATAGACTGCAAAATTTATCACAAAAAATAAGAGAATAGGTTGAATGACGGAATAACACGACGAAAAGTTACTGAACCCACTTGTCTCTGCCTCTGCTTCTAAGTGAGGCCTCTGCAATGGTTGGAACACCGTCCGATCTGATTTGAAGTTTCTGTCAACTTCTGGTTTACCAGTTATGATTCAGACCCGACCTCCAATGCTTCCTGCTATATATTTTATCGACCATCTTCATCCTCACAAGTTAGTATCCAACAAAAAGGAACTTCATTTGTCACTCCTACTAGCATCTATCAAACTATC